>WAAG01059446.1:32440-88270 GCA_013390105.1 Tichodroma muraria | reverse complement strand
TCCCTTCCCTTCCCTGCCCACCCATCCCGCCTCACCTTCGGCACCAGCGCTCCCGCTGCTTGTGCGGACAGACGGACCCAGGGCGAGCCGACCAGCAGGAGGACGTGGCTTGAAGTCAAGCCCCCTAAACTGGCACAGCAGGCTTAAGCCCACGCTGGGGTATGGATTAGCCCTGGTGACGAGATATAACAGCTGGGCTTACGGCAGTGCTTTTGAGCGATTAGGGCTTGGTCCAGTACCTCCACATACACAGCCTCCCGACAAAGAGCCGGCACCTCTCGGCTCAGCCACACTTCGGCACCTGTTTAAAAGTCCCTCCAAAACACGAGAACTTTGTGGGGTTTTCTAACCTGCAGCTAAGCCAGCCCTTTGAAGAAATGCAGCTACTTGAGGGCACGGGGACTTTCTGCAGGCGGCACGACGGGGTTCGCTCCCGTCGCCCCCCCGGCCGTGCCCCCGGCTCGGCGCCTCGGGGCTGTCCCGGCGGAGGCGGCCGCACCCCGCGCCCTGNCCCGTTCGGCCCCGGGCCGTGAGCTCCGCCCGGGCATCCCTCCGGCACCGGCACCGGCACCGGCACCGGCGGCGGCACCGGCGGCGGCATGGCGTCAGACCCCGCGGGGACTCACTGCTGTAGATTGAATTTGCACCGCCAAATAACGGCGCGGAAACTGGATCTGTTCATTCATTGCTGGCCGAGTCCTTTGGGAGCAGGACAGAACAGTCTTCAGCCACAGAAGCTGCAAGGGTTTCGCTGGGTTTGGAGGGATGAAGAAGGATGAGGGGTCGGCACGGGAGTTGGGAGGGCATGGCAGAGAAGAGGAGGAAGGTTTTTTACAATCAGGGCAGTGAAACACTGGCCCAGGTTGCCCAGTGAGGAGGTGGATGTCCCATCCCTCAAAACATTCAAGGGCAGGTTGGACAGTGCTCTGAGCAGCCCGACCTACCTGAAGATGTCCCTGATCATTGCAGGGCACTGAACTTGATGGTCCCAGTCACACGCGGCCAGAGAGTCTGTCCTCTGTGAGCCCACAGTTCCTCACCCAGCCTCTTCCCACAGTGCAAAAATGTGCAAAACCATCCCCAGTATCACTGGACAAACCCCCACGAAATTCACGGAGAGCCAGGCTGTGTCAGAGAGTTGCAGAGCTACAGCCTTGGGTAAGGACAGCACAGGGACAGGTGACACCACTCAACAACACGTGCAACCTACGCATGTGTGTAAAGTCAATCATGTCCCCACTGGAAAGCTTTCATAAATTTTGGCCCAAGTTCTGACATCTCGGTATTTACGCAGCACTCACGGAGGACAGAGGTGTTTCAGACCATGTATGTGTGTGCAGCACACACATAAACCAGAACAACCCAGCTAAAAAAATTACAGATTACAAGATGCCCAGTGAGGTCTAAATTAAAATGTATGAGAATGGGGGGTTTTAAAGTTTAGTTTATTAGATCAAAAACCACAACTGGACTAACAAAGAGATTAGAAGCCTTTTTCCGTGCTAATTATCAGTGGAGGATTACTTGTCTGTCCTGAGCTTCAATGCCAGCCCAGTTTGTAGAGGATTATAGCATTCTGGATATGCTCTGCTCTAGATGGGATTGTTGAGTTTAAGCAAAAAGTCATTTTACACAAATAAAGACCATTATATTTTCATACTTTAAAGCCTATTTCAAAAGTCATCAACTCTGACTAATGCAGAACAAAACCCCCTTGAAAATGTTTAGTTTTCAGGTATATTTCCCAGGTTACATTTTCAATGCAGCGATTTCCTGGAAGTTCTTGTCATGAATCAGAGACGCTGATGACTGAGGAATATCTTTGGGAACATTTCTTTGCAGATATATATATAAGCCACACAACTGAAAAATCATTCATCTCTCCCATACCTTATTTAGCAGTTGAAACCAAGGATTCTTCTACTGTTGTACTGACAGGACTTACCAGATCAGTCAGCACTCAGATCATCAGTTGCTTGGTAGCAACGCTGTGGTAACACAGGCAGAGGGAAGATTTATTCAGTGGTACAATTCCCAGGACACTCCATGACAATCAGGTTTCACCATACTGCAGTTTGTAGTGCATTTGAACAGTGTGCAGTGTAGTGCACTTGGGCCTGCTATTTCTCACCGTTTGTCAGATGCTGCCCTGACTCATCTGAGCACACTGCTAACACTGCAGATGTTGCCTGCAGAGCTGCCTTCATATTTTGGTGTCAAAGTCAGGGACCTCTGACAATGGCACCGAGGACGGACTTCTCCAACCAGTAACAATCATATTGCTGCTATCTTCTGCATGGGTCAAATCACAAGCAAATAATCTCACTCAATCACTGACAAAAAGCACATTTAATATGGTAGGGATGTATTTGGCCTGCTGTTTTTTGGCTGAGTTGCTGAAGCATGCTAGTTAATATAATGGGGCTCACAGAGGGAACACTGCTTTTTCATAAGAGCTGTTATACCTTTTTTTTTTTCCCTTGGTGCTTGTTTTCCCTCAGCAAAACAGTTTTTCATTTACTGGAAAGATCTTCATGCTGTTTACTTCAAATCCAGTTAGCCCACCCACACAGAAGTGTACCATGAGCAAAACAAGAGAAAGTTCACTCAGTCTCCAGCAGCAGTCCCCAGGCTTTGCAAGGCTGAGGCCCATTTATGAATAACTTATGAATGGTAATGTTGCCATGCCTTTTCTAGCACATATTCCCTTCTTTCTCCTCTCTCTGTTCCCTTTCTCTCTCCACATGTTATGGCTGGGTCTTTGGTTTGTTGGCTGTGCCCAAAAAGGCCGAAACACTTGGGTTTGGTACCTCTGCTGCTGGAGGTGTGCTGTCAGGGAGCACTGGCCCAGGAGATTAAAACAAGTGGCTCAGAAAGGAGTGTCCTCACTTAGTAAAGGACAAATGCTTAGGTATGGTGTTCCAGAGCACAGCTGGATGATGGCCATGGTGTATAGGTCCTTCTCAGGAAAAGTTAGAACTATTCAGAGCGGGCTGTACTTTGTCCAGGACTCTTGGATAAACTTACCATAGAATTATTGCAGGGAGAGCTGTGACTAAAGTGAACAGCCTTTCTACTGTCACCTTCTACAAGCTCCTGAGTGACAGGCCCCTTGCTGTATCTGAGTAGGCTCTGATGCTGGTTTTTTGCTCTCCTTCCCTTTTTAAGGAGAAGATAATAGCTATGGTTTATTAAAATCTAGAATCCTGAAGCCATAGAAAAGAGAATCACAGGGTGTTACAATGCCAGGAGTGGGAAAAGATTGCTTAAGCAAAGTAAGAAATCTAAGGACAGAAAATCGGGCATAAGCAGTGACTTCAGAGAAAAGATTTGTATCGTGGCCAAATATTTCTTGTGGATGACCCCCCAAGGTAAACATTTCAAAGGACTCTAGGAAAGCAACAGAAAATGTTTGCATTACTGTAGGAAGACGGAATGAGTTGCCTATGGGGAGCACTATCCCTCTAATCTCAGTAGCACTAGGAAGTAAAACCTACAAAGGTTTCTTCTCTGCTGCTTGCACTGCCCACTCAGTGCAGTCAGCTTTCACTGCTGATTCCTTCTGACAGACTGCAGCCAGCGAAGGGAGGCTGGGTCTGCACTGCTCCTTGTGTACTTCTGAGCATCCCTCACCCCCACGCAGTGGGAGCAGTCAGCTGGGCACCTCAAAACCAGTTACACTCATGGAGATCATCCAGAGCACAATGAACAAACACCCTTCCTGCCATGACATGTCCCCTTCTCTCTGATCCAGAGTGAGCACTGGAGGAGAGGTACAACCCCTGATGGTTCTAACTCTGTGTAGAACCAGAAAACCTGAGCTGCAGTTTTTAAGCTGCTGTTGCTTCCTTCTTGCCTTTCTGTTCACCACTTAAGAGTCATTTAGCAGTAGTGTAGTGGTCTATTTAATTGCTGATTATCTTAACCAAGCAACTTAACCGAGAAAATGCAAATTCTGTACTTTTAGCTCTGAGTGAAAATGATGAAGTGTCATGAAATACTCAGCCAAAAAACAGATGTAGTAAGGCAAGCTGAGCAGCAAAAAATACAACACAGATGGTCATGATAAATTAATTGAAGACACAAGGGGGAGAGATGCAAAAAAATGCCATGGAGCCTATAAGTAGACAGATGTCAAAAATATCTGTGATTATGCACTTAATTGCACTCTGTGATTGCCCGATTCCTAATGTACACTTTTAGCAAACAATAATCTCCAAAGGGCATTGCCAAGGTTGTTGGCTTTTAAAATGACCACATCTCAAATGCTGACACAGTGCATGATGTCACTTTTGCAGAGGTAACAATTTTTTAAACATTAATTTTCATTATGTGATGAAAATTTCTCTAGTACTAAACAGGTAACTACTTTCAGACCATATTTGAAGGGGTTTTGCCTCTATCTTATCAAAATATGTGTTATTTTATCTTACACTGATGCAAATCCAGCTGACAGCAATTAATAGATTTTCATTAGCCCCAAGAGGTTTCATATTATTTGTCCTCTTTCATTCAAAAATGAAATTGTCACTGTTCAAAATTCAGTGCAACAGGAGTTTTGCCATTAAATTCAACAGGACCAAGACTTTGTCCATGCCCTGTTTGAGTTTGTTCCAGAGTCTACTGAAATCAAGGTAGGGGGAGGAGGGATTTAAGCTGATTTGGAAAGGAATTAAAAAAGGGGAGGGAGAGTAATGATAATGCCATAATTTCTCTAAGTACAGATATGGAGGGAATCTAATTATTGCTCCATTCAGTGTGTAACCTCACTGTATCACTGAAATTTCATGGGATGTGTTGTGCAGGAAACACTAACTGTTACACATACATCCCCTTCAGGACAGAGGAGTAGGAAGAAAAAAAAGACAAGGACAGCTAAGTAGCTGCTTTGGGGATTTGAAACTGAAGGACAAAACAGTAGTAAGATTCTCTGGAGGCAAGAACAGAAAACTCAACAAGTCCCAGTGGGATCACTTTGTTTGTGTAGAGGCTCCCAAAGAAAGCCAACTCCTTCCACTCTGAGACAGAGCTCTGCAGTGTGCCCGTATTCCACCTTGGGTCTAACAGATGCTTCTTTTAAACACTTAGGAAAAGATGCAGGGTACAAAATCTCCCTGTCATTATACCCTGAAACCTTAAAGCCAATATTCCACAGTCAGGGAAGTAGGATCAGCCCTTCCTTGTTTCCAACAACTGCTTAAGAATTAAAGTTTCTGAAATGGTGGTGTTTCAGAGAGGGGCACCCTGTGGGCATTTGAATTAAGCCCATATTTTCTATATGGGAGGTATCATTTATATCCATGGACTCTTTCCAGGGTCACCCACACAGCACATGGGAAGCACTTGCATCCAAGTAAGTTTCAACCCAGCATTTGGGGTGCCCCTTGCACTGCTCCACTGACCTGCTGAGCAGTCCAACACTGCCATAAGCCTCAAATATCTCTTGGCACAGCTGGGAGCAAAAGCTGTCATGCTGGAACCCTCACACTGGCTTGGCCCTAGAGAGGATTTTCTCTTTGGTGAGGCTGTTTCCTGCTTTCCATCTACTTTCACCTCTTGAGCCTGCACGGAGAGATCTGCTGCTGCAGAAGCTGCAAGGGACTCCAGCTCAGATGGGCTGGGAAAGAGGAGGGCAGGCACAACAATTTACCCTTTCCTGCACACAGTGTTTTGGACAGGCTGAGTGAGTGTGTTGCCTCTGCTACCTCCTGACTTCTCTAAACTCCTGACTCTATAAAGCCTGGAGTGCCTGAGTGTTGCAGAGACAAGGGGGCACTTTATTTGCTCCTTGTGGGTCACAAACAAACCATAAAAAAGGCATCACAAGGGGAAGGTGGGGAAACCCCAGCGTGAGTTTGTTTTTCCAGGTTTTATCCAACTTGCTCTCTTTAAAATGTGAATTCTTAAGGTAAATCTTAAATATCCTGAACATAATTCCTTCAGTTAAACGCCCATTTTCCAAAAGATATGTAGCATTACCCACGCACAGACATGTATTTCTTTCAGTGTGGGAGGTCAACATTTGAAACTCTAATCCCAAAAATGCTGAGACTTATTCTAACTCTAGAGCCTGTAATTTTTATCTATTTAGTTAAATTGTTTAGATTCCATTTAAATCCAACCAAACGACTGCCCTCTCCTGAAGACAGGCCCCAAGCCACTGCACTCATTCATTCCCTAGCGTTATACCAGGACTATCAGCAACTGAGGGCAGGGAAGCTTCGCTGGGGAAGGTGTTAAATGCACTGATTTAGCAAGAGCACGGCTCAGTCTCTTAAGCAGAAGGTGATCTCTGGAAGCAGATGCATCTAGATTATATTCACAACACACAGAGAGTCTGTACAACCAGTCCTGAGCCTCTGTGCCCACCAGTGAGTTGTAGAACCTCGCTGAAGCACGGTCCTGCACACCACTGGAAGGTAAAATTCCATACCTGCGGCACGAGGCACCAGATGCAGGAGATCATGCAGAGGCTGTTCTCTGCATCAAGAGAGCTACCCGGACTGAAATAACTCAGGCTCAGCCTAGATGAGGTGTTTCTGATACAATGCTTATCTGACACCCCACCCTCCTGAATGACAGGAATTGTTTTGGGCCTGCCAGTGGAATGTTCTACAACTTAACTCAAAATACTAATTACTTGACAGGCTAGTGCTCATTTTCCTATCATTGCAGCTGTTTTCTGTTGTGATTCTAAATGGTTAAGCAACCTGTATACTGGAAGGCATAATCTGCTGTAATAGGCTGTGGTCTGATGCATGCACCTAGATTGGAGTGTTACTTAAGCTTTAATCCCCAAGAAATCAGTGATTACCCACAGGAGACAAATGGAGGGCTGTTTATAGTATAGTTGCTAGACAACAATCCGCCATTGGAAGTATATTTGTCCAAAGATTAACTGCATCTCAGAGGCTCACAACTTTTCCAACCACCTGTTTCTGGAAAGTGAAGTTTAAAACATCTAGATTTTCAAAAGAAAGGAGAGCAACCTGAAAATTGCTTGGCATTTTCAGGGACACAGGGAAATGATGAGTGCAGTGCAGAATGTAGAGGAAGGGGCTTCTAAGGCTTAGTCTGCTGAGAAGTGAAGGACCAGCATGATGAATACTCTGCACAGGTCCCTGCCACCCCTCTGCACACACAAGGTATGCATTTCCCCAGCTTTTATACACCAGTGCCAGGGAGCTGCTTTAAAGCCTTTAATTCCCTGCCTCCCTCAGAGAGGAAAACCAAAAATAGTAAAGAAATTACAGAAAGCGTACTGTTAAATCCATCTGGTTTTCTCCCGTTTCCCCTCCTGAGTGTTACAGCAACTACCTTTGTTCCTTTTGGAAAAGGGGGATACGTAAATGGAGCAGAGCTGGGCTGCATTTACCAAGACCTATTTGGCAATGCTCAAATGCAAACTGCATGGATAATGTCCAATTTAAATGGTGTTTCCTTGCTTACTGAAGTGCCGTCACACTTAGTTTTGCCTCTTCCAATAGTTTTGCTTCTTCTTATAGTTTTGGTGGTTTTTTTCTGTCTCTTTGACCACACTGTTTTTATCTTCTTCCCAATAAAACAAATGAAGCAAGGAAGGAATATGTGGACAGAGAAGGGGGTCCTTTGTGTGGAAGAAGCAAGGGGACAAGAAATCCAACAGAGACTCAGACAAGATTTTCCTGACCTGTCATTTCAAATACTGTTTTCATTTTTTAGGAATCAAGTATCTGGATTGTATAGACTTTACAATATATGGCCTCTGTGTTACTTGACAACTTTTTGAATTAATCTGGGGTTTTTTTTGCAGAGAGAGGTCTGTTCAAAATGTACATGAATTCTTAAAAATCTAATCCTCTTAAATTATTTTCTCAAAGCAGCAGCGTGAGCAGTGCCACCACATCAGTGCTCCCCCTCCACAGCTCGGATCATTGGCTGCCCAAACACGGGGAAAGGACTTTGCTGGAGAAGCTGCAAGGCAGATGTGGCTGATGCTGCAGGGGCTGGGAGGTCACCCCAGCCACCATCAGTGTTGGGACAGCATGAAGCACATGGTGGCCTTCCCTGTCAGTTTTTCATCTGATCTATTCCTGAATGCACAGCAGCAGGGATCCTTTGGCCTCCCTTGGCTACTAGCTACAAGTTTCATGGTAACAATTTTCTTCCCATCTAACATAAGTTCTCCTTCACATAGAGTAACCTGACTTGCCCTCACCTTGTACCAAGCAGATGGGGAGAACAACTGCCACAGTAGAATACCTGTGAATTTTATTTATCCCATGACCCGCTGCGACCCCTTGTTCTTATTTTGAAGTACTTGTGCCACTTGTGTAGTTGCACATTCCTAAATATGTAATTTCACCTTCATAATCGCTGAATTTCATTCTGGGCCATTTTCCCTGTTAGTCCAAATCATCTTTAACTCAGACCCCCATTCCAGGTGAGTCCTTCAGACCTTTCAGGCAAGGAGGTCATAGCAAAATTATATAAATACATTCTCCAGTTAGCACCACTGGGCATAACAGTAACCATATCCAGTAGAGACAGGCTCACAGCACATCCCTGTGAGACCTTATTTGAAATTACCTCTTACTGAGATAAAGGAACCAGAGAGAGCTCAGAGAGTGGTTTTTCAACAAACATTTCTTTGTTATGGTGCTTCATCTCCACCACAGGGTCTCTAGTGCATCATTAACTTCTAAATCGTTACACAGAAGTCTGTGCAGCTGAGAGCAGGATCTGGCCTGCACATTAGTAAGATTTGCTGTTCTGGTCTGTTTCAAAGCCATCAAGATGAAGGCTCTCTATTCTTAGCTTGATTAGTGGCATTAATGCACAGCACTGCAAGAAAAGCAGAGAAATATGTTCCCCTAAGCACTACCTTTTTGTGGGACAAAGGCAGTCAGGGCCAACCATAGCTCCCAGGACACCCATTTTAGACATATATACACAGAGCCTACAAAGTACTTGACGCACATCCTCCCAGGACAAAGCTAGAACTTGTTTGCAAATTCAGAGGAAGATTTGAACCTGGATTATCTGCATGCACTTGAAGGGACAAGAGAGAAACGATACAGACTTCATTAAAGATGCCCTCCCAGTAGATGTGTCAGGAAAATTGCATCCATTATACCAGAGCATTTCGGTTTTTTTCTATGAATAGTGTCACAACATGAAAATTCAGAAGGTGCAGGCTCACTTTTGTGATGAATTTTGCTCCCTTATTCCCTTCCGTAGCAGAAAACCCCAGAACTTATTTTGGTACCGTATGCCCAGTGTGGAAAACACCAATTTAATAAATGGGATTATTTGTCCAAATAAAGGAAATGAAGATGCTGGAAAAAGTGAGGACTTGGTGATCAGGCAGTTCTGTGAACAAGAGCAGAAGCAGTGTAGAGAGAAAATGTAGAAAAGTTATTTTCTTATGCAAAAGCTGTCCACCCCCTTATATCAAGAAACGACAAGCCATTCCCTCATGGAAGTGAGCAATAAAACACTGAACATCTCTGTTTAACATTGCTTTCGATTAATTCTCGGTATAAAGACAGTCTCTGTCCCATCACACTGACTTGGTGTCTCCATGGACTTAGAGAGGAAAAAGACTTGAAGTGCATCAAGTGAATACTGCTGCTGCTCCAGTCTCTGAGAAGATCACTCTCTTCACCCCCCCACTGCCAGCACTTGTAGTTCGGAGAGAAAAGCCACACATGGAGATGGGCAGGTGACTGTTCCAGGGCTGGGGCTCAGTCCATCAGAGGGGATGGAGGTCCTTTGTGTCAGTGGACACAACTTCTCCCATGGCTCTGCCTGGTTGGAGGTGGATACTGCAGCTCTGCTTACCAAGGGCTGAGAGCCTGCAAGTGATGCTGGTTCTAAAACACACCAGTTACTTTCTCAGCCCATGTCTAGAAGTGAACATGGAAAGGAATAGGTTAAAAATGGAAGCCTCCTTTCTTCCCTAAGCGCTGCTATTACTGTGAAATGGTCTCTGCTCAAAGCTTGCCTACAAGGAGGAAGAGACTGTCATTTGAGAGCACCTACTGCAAGGATATTCTTATTCTGCTCTGAGACTGCTTTCTCCCAATTATCCCAAATAACATATTCCATAAGACTCAATGCTGTCTCATTTCTTTCATGCAGTCAAGCCTCAATTGCCAGCAGAAGGCAAAACAGAAACCTGATGGACAAGGCTACTCTCCTGAAGAGGGAAGGCCACAGGCAGAGCCTTCTCTGAGGACCCGTTTTAGCAGCAGCTAGCAGAACTAGAAAGATTCCCCTGGAAAAATTACTGACAAAAAGCCAAATGCAAAACAAATAACCTGTTCCACTTTCATCTGTTTCTTGCTAAAGCAAAATCACTTGTCAGCAAGGGGGACATAAACACACAGTATGTTGTCATGGCCTGGCAGCTTGTAGCATCTTCATTTTGCAAGGACAGTCCAGCACAGATTCCTGCAGTCAGTGACCAGCTTTCTCTGTCAGTCTGAGTGCTTCTGACAGGGAAGTGCTCACACAGCCCTAATTCTGGTAGGAAATGTAACTTTTGGAGTGAGATGCTAGTAGAAGAGGACCTATGATGTTCAAAGCAAAGAGTCTGACTGCCATCTTATCTTTCCCTCCAGCCTCTGGATGTCTCTGGTTCCTCCTCAAAGCGCAGCCCTACACCCTCATATGAAATGTGGTGCAGAGAGGCTGGCCCAGGTTGCCCTTGTGCCCACCAGGAGCGTGGGTCCCACATGAGAAAAAGCCCTCTTCACATGTTGTTGCTGGTCTGGTGGCTGTGGAGGAGCAGACAGGCTAAAGCAAACAGCGCAGCAGCAGTTAGTGCTCTGTTGAGAAAGAGAGCACATGTGTGTGCAAGGTGGATTGAGTCCCACTCCAGAAGGCCAAACAGCAGACCTGGTGATCTAATGTTTCAGATATTTTCCTTTTGAAGAAGTACATTTCTGGTGGCTGCAGGTCAGTAACAATTACCCTGAAGGCGTGGATATTCAGTGTAAAGTATACCACCAAGCTGTGCTGACCCCACTCTGTTCATATCAGCGTGGAAGCTCACCCATGCATCCATCAGAGGAGAACCTGGCTTGGAATGCCTTCACCCTCTCTATACTCTCATTTCAGCCCTGCTCTGAGCAAATCATCTGTGCCTGTCACACACTCAAACTTTAGACTGGAGAAGAGCTCAAAACAGAAGGTCAAATTTTAACCCAGCACAGCCACAGGGAGTGGAGATCACTTTTCTGCTGCAAGTATTTATCTAGCACATCATTGATGCTTTGGGACATAATGATAGAAGATTAGAATGATTATGATTTATGCAAAAAGTGGCTTGTCATGATGCGTGAAACACAGCTCAGGCAGAATGAACCTGGTCCTGGACCAGCAGCTGAAATGCAAGGAAGCCGAAGGGAAGAAACATTAATGTGTTTTCAGTGATAGGGCTACAAGAGGATTAGTTCTGTGATGTCTGAGTCCAGCGTTCCAGAAACTGAACTGGCTTCTGCAGAATAATTCATTATCTCTACTGAAAGGCACTGCTGAGGATTTGAAAAGGGACAAAGAGAGTGGCCAAAAAATCACGCTAGCTCCAGGGGCCTGATCTTTGGCATTGAACTGATGTTCATTGTATGCTAGCAAAAGAAGGCTGGAAGGTGGAGATAGACACCCATGGGCACTGTGACACTATAAAAAGTAACAGGGCCAGCTCAAAAATGGCTGAGGCAGTAGTACAAGGAAAGAAGAAAGAAAGATTGAGTTGCAATAAATGTTCACTGAGCTTACACAACAGATCTTTTCTTTTTTCCTCCCTCCGTACCATAGTGGTGCTTGACAAAGACAGATAAATCACAAAGACAGGTTTTGAGCTATGATACCAACTGTAACAAAATCATCACACTGTCGAGGAATGCTGTTTTCAGCAGAAACACATCGGTCAACTCTCACATGGGAGATCAGAATCCTGATTCAGATGGCCTTGTAACAGGATTTACCTGCACATTTATTCTTTAAGGTATTTCATAGCTATCAGAGCTATTATTCAGCTCACTGGGTAGTTTATTTATTCTTTATGGAAGCTGTAAGTGTCCTGAGAAATGGCCTTCTTTCCAGTGACCGAACAGGTACCATACGGAGAGCTCCTCGCCTGCCATCTGCTCCAGCCTGGTGGGAGGGACCAGCTGCGGAGGCAGCAATCATTCAATTTCCTCTCACACTTAGTCCTTGAGGTCTCTGCTGATTGTCCATAACAGTCCAGTAAGTCTTACTTGTGATGTGCACAGCTATCCAATAAGAAGTGGATTACGACCATCTGTCCCATTAAGGGCCCAGATTCCTCAGTGGTGATTATGCCCTGTAAACGCAGGTAGCGCCTCAGAGGTTCGCACAGCCCTAACAATTTCTGGCAGCCAAGGACCTGGCCACTTCTCCGAGTCTGCACTTACCACGGGCAATGCTACAGTGTTCTGCTTGCCTGAGGGCTCTGGCACCCTTTACATGGCCAAATGTGTCGTGACTGCTGGGGCAACATTTTGGCAGAGGTCAACCGGTGCGCAGCAAGTGACGTGTGATGTGAGGGATGACAGCCTGTGTGCAGCTGGTGCCCAGCATGTTGCCCACCTCATGCCTGAGACATACTGAGTCCTGGAATCTGTAATGAGTGATTCTTCTGTAATAGGGTGAATGTACGTGTGTGTGCACTCTTAGCATGTTTGGGAATGATTTAATGATGGACGTGTCCAGGGAAGGTGGAAGATGCACAAGTATTCAATGCACAACCATTCTGGGAGCTGATTGCATACACTGAGCTGTCCTCTCCGGTTTTGGGCTGAAGAATAAGACCTCATGTCACAGGTTAAACTGTATATCAGGCACGACAGAGTCAGGAGCTGTGCTGCAGCAACCAACTGACAGCAAGGCACAGAAAAGGGATTAGTCCTTCAGGTCAGCAAAAGAAGAAAGAAATTGAAACGACATAGAGTGCAGCCTCAGAGCAGCAGATTGCACTGCATGGCTGTGGAGCACCTTGTTTTAGAGGCTTCTGAAAGTGATGGAAAGAGCAGGAAATCGAGGTCTCCTGCTGATCTCTATTACCAGCTCTCAATCCACTTGCCCTGCCACACACAAACCTGCCGACATACACCTGGGTTTTTAAATGCATACTTAGCAGCCAGCTTGAATAGGACAAAATGTAGAGAATGTAAGAATCACAGAAGTTTGTTCTTAATAACTGTGCAATGAGAAAACTTAAAAAAAGGAACCTACTGACTCTGAAGTAAAAGGTGCTCAACTAGTTATAAGATGCTCCTTTAATTTCTTTAAAGTTGAAAATACTGGTGCTCCTGTAGTTTTACCAGCAGCTTTCAGACTAGGCATCCTATCAGGCATTGCCTCAAGTGGGTGTGGGGGTCACTTCAGAAAAATGGTTGTGGAAAAAAATCAAGCCCTCCTTCCATTCTGCATTCTGGCTGCAAGGAAAACACTGATGCCATTCACCAAGAGCAGGATCAGCCAGAGCCTTCTGAGGCACTGGTAATGTTGTATTCACTGAATAAACAACCTGTTATCCTCACTGGAGTGCCACACTAAGCACATGGGCAGATGTGGAGGTGCAAACAGCAGAATGGGGGGACGAGTCACTGCTCACCCCAAAGGCTTGTGATGGGCAAGTCCTAGGCACAGCAGCTCTGAGCACAGATGAGCTGCAGTGGTGAAAAAGGCATGTTTCCTTTCGTTCGTTCATTCATTCATTCATTCATTCCTAACACCACTGCTTTTGCTTCCTGAGACCCTAGTAGAAGTTTCAAAGCTCTCTGAGAAAGGTAAAAATTCTCTTTTCAGGGAGGGGTGTTATTTTTGAAACCCATGCCTTTAAACTGCAGTCACTGCAGCCTTTGAAAGGAAAGCAGGCTATCAAACCAGAGTCGAGCTCCTTGCACTCCAAGGGAGTTTGGGACCAAGTGTGGGCTGATCTGTGCAAGTAGAGGTGAAATGCTAGGAGCACTGAGATTTCTTCCTACACAGCCACCAGGTAGGGCACAGGAGTGAGCAAACTTTCCTGATGCAGCTCGGGTTAGAGGTGACAACAACCAAACCAGTCCCAAATCTTGATTTCTGCCTACCAGTAGCATATGCCCTCCACATTTCTTAACATGATTGACAGTTTCTGCTGAAAAAAGACCCACCAAATATCACAGGTCAAAGGTGAGACCCTGCCTAGAGCTAGAGGAAGGGTTTGGCCCTGACCAGCACCCACTGTCTGCAGCACCAAAGCACACGACAGCTTTTAAAGGAACAGGAATGGACTGAACATCTAGAAGCAAGGCAGTTTTACTGCAGGGTCATTTGCCCCCTGCACCATGGGAAGGCTTTCAGCTATTTGAAAATTATTACTGCTGAGTCTGAATGTGGCATCTTTAAGGACCAAGATGTCCCTTTTTCTCATAGCCTGCTTCCTTTCCTGGCAAAACCCTCAGTTCACAGTTACCTTTGAGCCTGTAACTAGCTATTTAACTGCTAGAAACAACTCAGATTTCATCACCAGGCCCCACCTGTGCCTGAACATGTCCATACCAGGTTATGTTGTCATGTCCTTGAGCACTGCTCTGGCAGGTGTTGGCGTGGTGTGGTGGCAAAAACTGATCAGCTTTGCCTTAGGTCTGTCCTTAGAAATGGTCACTGCTGTCAGTACTGGATTATGCCTGCTCTGACCAGGCATGGAAATTTGCATATGAGGCCTGCATGGAGGCTGCACCATGGCTTAAACTGGTTTCAGTTGGCACAAGTTTCTTAGCTCTAGTGATGTGATATAGATATTTCAACCTGTGGAAGTAAAGCAAGGCCAAGCTTTGTCACAAACTTTAGCTGAAATCCTAAAATTAGCATTAAGCAGAGTGACTGCCTGAAAAATCAGAGAGACAGCTTGTGGATTGAAGGTGTAAAACTGAAAGCCAAAGAGTTTCTACGGGGCAAAGTGCTTCAGGTGGCTTTGGGCATGGCTGTGTGCCAGCTGACATACACACACAAGGTCTTCCAGCTAAAACTAGAAACAAATTCACCTCTAGACTCTCCTCAAGCTTCTAAAAAATTCTCAGTTTGATCCCAACAGCTCAAAGATAAAACTTAGAAGTTCTCAGGACTGAAGGAGCAGAAGCTCAGGGGGAGTTTTAGCCAGCTTGCCTGGCCGACGGATCAAAGACACTCTCTGTTCAAACAGATGGGAGCAGAGCAGGTCTCTTCATGATCCAGCAGAGAAAAATTTTCCTCCAGCACAAAAATAGCCCAAACAAACCTGAAAGTGTATTACAACCTAAATAGCACTGCCTCCCATCTGTTAAGATAAGGCATAATCAAAACCTACAATGTCCTGCAAAATCTGACAAGGACTCTTTGCCTGAGACAGAAATCCCAGTATTGTGTTTCTGGAGGGACTCTCACTGGCATGGAAGGGGTGGTCCTGAGTTAGATCTGACCTGCACCTCTTGCTTTTCCCAGAGTAAGCTGGCTCCTTACAGCACGTGCTGAGAACTCTGGCCCATGTCTCTTTCATTCTGGCCCTCTCATGCACATGGCTGGGCTCTTGCCAGGACTGCTCTTTGTGCCATTTGAGCCAAGCCCAGCTGAATTCCAGCACCACAGACTTACTGTGAAGGAGAAGAGATTGCTCTTGGTCATATCTGTACTCCTCCCTGGCTCACTCCTGAGGCTCACAGCAGATCCCCAGTGGCCTCACAAAGCTCCCAGCAAAACCTACCCGGCAGCTCCCTGGTTTTCCCAGCACCAGCAGAAAACCGGCAGCCCCACAGCCATCTCAGTGCACAATGTTGGGGGCTGTGCTGGGCAGGCAGCCAGCCCTGATAATCCATGCCAGAGCCATGGAATAACCCTGAGCACCCCTGGCATAGCCAAGAGGGGCTGGACATCCTATGGGGCACAGTTAGGGCATTCAGGCAGGAGAGTGTGGCTGTGCTCCTGACAGGATTGCTATAAAAGGATCTTTTCAGGGACGATTAGCAGAACTTGTCCCTGAGTGAGCAGGACAGCCCTGGCCAGGCAGGGTGTGCTTGAAGAAGATGAGCACTGGACCAGTTTGGGGTTGATTGCTGCTGCTGCTGCTGCTGCTGCTGCAGGTTCAGGCATTTGCAGCAAGGTATTTTAATGGAAACTAAAAGCTTTGCAGAAGGACAGCTTGAATCGCAAGTGAGCGACAGAAAATTGACAAGCTAATTCTATGTTTCATTTTTAGCAGCATTATTCTGAGGTGTGGGATGGTGGTTAACTGATTTAACCAAGTTCTTACTTCACATAAGAGAGGCAGAACAAAGAAAAATACTTTTCTTTTTTCTTTTTGCAATTTTTCATTATAATCAAGCAGCAACATGCATATCTTTAGCTAGACTTCCATCTATAAACTGTTAATTGCTAATGAATGTGATTATAATAATAGTTTTGCTTCAAAACTATACATAGAGCAGTAACTTATTAGCTTTTTAGTGCACTTAGGTTTGTGTAGTAACAAATAATTTTACTTTTAAATTCCATATGATTTCCATTACCCTCAGACTGGCCGAACACACTGGAGTGCAGTCCTTGGAGATGCCCAAAAATGTACCAAAAGACAAGCCAAAGAGAGAGCAGCTCTCCCTGGCCAGACAGCCTCAAGGACAGTGCCCAGGGATGGATTCCCAAATCAGGCAGGCTCCCTAGGGAGGGCGTGCAGGCTGTGTCCATCAGCCAGGATGAGTGCAAGAAGGGGGGTCCTCCCCAGATCCCAAGCCCATCCTCTCCACAGAGGGGGGCTGAGCTACTTCATCTCAATCTCTGTGGGCTCCAGCTTGAGGGACAGAGGTGTGCTCCCAGCTTCTTTGGAATCATGCCCAGAAGGATCAGGTGCCAGTGGTACATGAACTCATGATTAAATGTACAAACAAAACTGCTGATAGGGGTGTGCCTACATTAGGCTGAAGTGTAGGCTTAGGTTAATACCCAGCTTTGTAAAGTGGGTATCACAGTGTGATTTACACTGGGAACAGGAATCTTCCAGGTTAGCTGGTGATCCTTTGTCCTTAACCCAAATTATAGCAAAGATGTAGTGTTTGGCAGATGCTGGCAGGATGAAAATTCCCTCTTTCCTCTCCAGCTGCCTCTTGGCGGGGATAGGGTGGGGGTGCATGCAGAAGACAAGCCTCCACAGCCCTCTCAGCCGCTCCTTTCCTGGGAAGCCCGAGAACTCACGCGGTTCTAGGGTATTCCTCTCCCATTACTGCTTCGTTTGATCCCATTAGGCTCTCTCCGCGGAAATGCACGCAATCGTGGCACATCTCCATCGTGGCACATCTTCGCTGCTGTAATTTCTCTTTGCAGGGCTCGCAGCTTGGCTCCCGCTGTGCTCCTGCTTCGGCAGAAGGGACCAGCGTGTCACATCGCCTCGTGCTCCACCCCGGGCCCAGCTGCATGCCCAGCAGTGCTCCTCTGACTCGCAGCTGGCACTGCTGGCTTTCCACGCCTGCAGCCGGCACACGCTAAGTGCTCACGGCTTCCAGATTCCCACCACGGGGTCTCAGATCAGCAGGAGAACAGACCGTGACGCCCTGAACCCTGCTGGAAGCTGTCTCCCTGCTTTCCCTCAGCCACCCGAGACATGGTGACAGCTTTCCTAATAACATTTCAGAGTTCTGATAATCAATAGTGTTTATGGGGTTCACCAGTTCCGCTTTGTTTCCCTCTCCTCCAAAGGTCTGATCTCCTTCCTTACAGAGAATGTAACTTTTAGGATGCTGTTCAACAACACATTCTTTACAGCAGCAAAATCCTTATTAGTGAGTCTATGAGCAATGATCATTACTCTGACTACCAAAGGGCTTTGTGTTGGCACTCCTTTTCCTTGCTGATCACCCAGCCCTGTGAGCTAATCCAAAAAAGACCTTTACTAGCAACATAAGCAAACCAATGTTGTGTAGGCTAAGCTGGGCAGGAACATCATCTGCTTAATTACATGAGGTGGGAAGGGTCAGACTCTGACCTGAGCTGTGCTGGGTATAAGCTGTCTACACTCTAAATTCCCTCAGAGCTCATGAGAATCCAGAGTCTGATTCATATCTCCAAAGGTAAGCTTTGTGGTATAGTCAGGAGACAGGGCAACATGTGCCCTGCCCAGCCCTCTCTAGCTGCTGTCCTTCTTTTATCTTCTCTTCTGTTTGGTCTGAGATACCTCCTCAGTGGCAAACAGCATTTGTGCGCCATTTCTGCCCCAAAAGCGCACTGGTACTATTTCTATGCCACTGGAGCATAAGCAATAAGAGCCCTCACGCAGGGGAGAAGAAACCACTATGGTGTCTCCACTTCTCAAACAACCTCCAAGAAGTTCCTTTCCCTCTTTTCCTGAGTTTTGCCTTCAAAGTTTTCCCTCAAGTCTGCAGAGCAGCATCTCCTGATGCTGTGAGGTCCATATACCCCACCGCACGCTGTAGTCCTCAGCTGCTGCGGTGCCTCGGTAGCTCTGGGGTTTGGTCAGTCTCACGAGGCAAAACTGACACAGAAATCCACGCAAAGAGTAAAAGTGATCTTACAACAGTGACTGATTTTTTTAAGTTGTTTTTTTCAATAAGCTGAGCCTGCATTTGATCACCAAAAGCAGGTCATTTTGGGTAAAGGGCACTGACAGGGAACAGGCATTTACTGAGCTCCCTTACGGCAACAGATTAAAAACCCTCTCCTACTGCTGCTTTGCCTCGAAGGGTGTGGTGAACAGGAAATAAACCCAGCCCTCCTCGATCCTCTGATCTCCAGTAATCTGGCCCGATGGCCTCCAGTAGCAATTTTCTCCATAGCCCACCGTTCACAGTGTGCCCTCATTGCCCTGGGCCTGCTTAACCCGGCTCTACCTTCATTTGCACTAGCAGCAGCATTACATAAATTACTTAGTCACTAATGATGCCGCTCCTAAGTAAGCAAATGGAATGACATCACCCACCAGCGACATACCAGCTGCTCAGGGAGGGAGGGAAGGGCTGAGCCGTGTCTGCCTGCATGTGCACAAACAGACCACTTGAGCCACGGCTGCATGGCAGGACCCAATCCTCCCAGGAATGGAGAAAGAATCAGCAATAATTCAGGCCTGGAAGACACCTCAGGGGATCTCAGCCCACTCTCCTGCTCACATTAGTGTCAGCAATGAGGCCAGAACAGGTTGCTCAGTGCTGTATTCATCTGAGTCTTGAAAACTTCTGAGGATGCAGCAAATAGCTTTTCTGGGCAACCTGCTTCAGGGTTCAACTGTCCTCACAGGGAAACATTACTTCCTTGTATCCAGTCTGACTTCTTTTTACAACATAAGGCCACTTTGTAAACTGTAAAGGTGGTTTTAATTACCCCTATACACAAAAATATCATGTAGATGCATTCAAATCAATCCACATCTCTGCCCACATCTTTGTTCATAGCAGCCCAAGCCTTCTCCAGCCTTTAATAAACTTGTTATACAATATTTGTTGTACACAGCATCATTTAATTTGTCTGTGGGAGTGCAGAAATTGGTTCATCTTCTAAATACCTCAAGCAAGCAGGACTACAGGCACTAAGGCAGCTAAAACGACTGCATAGCTTATGTTTTGTCCAGATGCTGCATTATTCCTTCACACTACAGAAACCTACTGTTCACTAATTTCTCACAGCCTCCCTCCAGGCAGGAGGATTCCTGCCAGGTGCTCATCTCCAGAAAGTGTCCTCCTGCCCAGCTCAGCCTTCTCCATGAGATCAGATGGTCCCATGCTTGGGGCAGCCCTTCTAAAGCCCAAGCTGACTGGTGACAGAGACCACACAAAGTCTCCTGTGTGCTGGGGCTCTGGCACTGGCCTCAGACTGTGTTTTGGGATGAAGATCTTCAACCCCCCAAAACCATTGTCACTTCACAGGACTCTATCCAGCACCACCTAATTTTGCTCCATGCAAAAGAGCGGTCAGTAGGATTTGGTGTGAGCTGCTGCGATGGTCACGAAAGGGAATCCCATCCACCTGCCACATTCAGAAGCCATCTAGCAAACTGACAGCTGGTGAAGAGGAGGGAGTGAAGAGAGGCACTGGAAAGTACCAAAACAAGTGGTGCTTGTTAATACCCACCTTTGGGAACTTTGCTTGAGATGGTTTAGTGGCATAATGCACAACCAGGACAGTGCCAGCTTGCACTTCTGGGTCCAGAAGTCTCTAAAACTGAACAGATTAGAACGATCCGAACAACTCCAAGCTCCCACCATTATGCACAGACCAGTCCTGCATTAGACACGTGATGGAAGCAAATATTTCCACCTGCACCGAGACAGTTATTTATCAACAAAATCAAGAAATGTATCAAAATCCACTAATTCCCTATCCTTGCACTTAAAATGTACTTTCAAAGTCGCCAGCTTTAACATAAAATCAGGTTCAGGATATTTTAATTTCTCCTCTGATTTTGAGCCTCTTGGGTGTGCTCCAATTCTGTTGTGAGGCTTCTTTCTAGAAAGATGAGTGCCAGAATTATTTTTTTTTTTTTAATCCAAAAGCAAGACTGTCATAGAATTCTGTAATTCTGTGAAGGCACTCAGGGAGAACAAAAAACTGTGAGACCTTGCACAGAAACAATGACAGCAGACTGTACCACTGCAGCTCATATCACTCACACTGAGACACCTGTATCTGCGGGGGAACCCTGTAAACTGAAGAATACCCCTAAAAGTGAAGAGTGTAGGAAGCTTAAGGAAGGGAAGAGATTGTCTCCTAATGTGTTTAACTCCCTGGCCTGCCAAGGGACTGTTGTTGGCCACACCACCACCCAACACAAACACCAGTAGTAGGCCGACTGCCCACCACCCCTAGCTCCACTGGGTGTTAGCGCTTACAAAGTGCTTCGAACACATGCCAGAACACTTGTGCACAGACATACAAACAGCACAGGGGTGCTGGAGATTAAGTATGCCTAGGGAATAAGGGGCTTTTGTTTCCAAAAGTACCCTGAGTGAGTTGTCTCAGAGGGTGGGTGCCTGCAGAGACACTGTTGTTTGGTGTACAACCCACTGTGCAAAATTCTTGTCTGTCATCTCATATTAGATCTGGTAACTCGTTCAAACTGGAGGAGAAAATGGATTTCTGTAGTAAATTTCAGGCATCATAAAGAAACATATGAAATTTTAGGTTTTTTAATTATCAAAGCAAATTCGAAGCCAGAGGAAGTAGAGAAAGCTATTAAAATCTGCTCAAAAGGATAATTAAGATTGCTTGAAAATGTAACATGGTTAAATGCTGCCTTTTGTGCATTGTGAGAGCAAGGTTAGCAGCTCAGATATGTCTGTTAGGAAGAAAGACTCATCTGCAGCAACCCTGCTCTACAGGCTTCTGGCAAAAAGGAGAAATTGTCTCTCTTCAGTGAGTGGGTTAATACCACGCTCACAGAGATTGCTGGGGGATTGAGAGACCTCCCTTCTCCCTATGGCTAGATACTTGAACAGAGCTCGCCAAATCTACAGCCCGCAGAACACTTCTTCCAAGTAAAATGGAGAGAAAAGTGTGTTCAGCCTGGGGGTTGTAGAAATCAGCCTCTCCCTACCCAAAGAAGAGGTAACAGCATATGCCAAAAATAGCACTGAGTGTCCTGGAGGTCTTCCTAGTAGTACAGAATTCCCATCTGTAACCAGAAAGTTGTGACCGGTGTCAATAACCACCAGTAGGCAACCCGAGGAACGCCAGATGTGTCTCCCCCACGAGCAGAGCGAGGCCTGAGCTTTCCAGCGCCTGCCGCTCTGGAAAGGTGCAGCGGGCTGGCGAGGCGGCAGCATATGGAGGGCAGCCAGCTGGGAGCTGCTCCAAAGCCGGCGCCCAGACAGAGGTGAAAATCAATAACGCTGCTAATAAATCAAAGCAACCACTGGCACACAGCCCGGCTTTGCCCCGGCCTCGCGTTAGTCACTCCTGGCTGCTCTCTCCTGGGGCTGGGCCTCGCTGGCTCCTGCTGCCAGCGCCCGGCGGGACAGGGGCTGCTCCCGGCTCCGCTCCCGGCCCCGGCCACGCTCAGCCCTGCGGGGCGCCCCTTCCCGGGAGCTCTGTCGGATCATCCGCGGTATCTGCGGGGGTGCGGGGCCGGGGAGAGAAGGGGTTAGGCGGCTCACCCCGGGAGGGAAGNGCACCGGCACTGGGCACCGGCGCCGGTCCCCGGCGGCGGCACAGCGGGGACGCGGCGGGGACAGCGGCTGCTCCGCCGGTGGCCGTGGTCTCGAGTGTTGGCACAGGGCTCTGCGTGCCACCATCCTCCATTGGGAGATGAGCCTTCTCCTCCCTCTCCTTCTCGGTATATACACACACGCACACGCACATACGTATATATAAATGTATATATATAGCTGCAGCCCACCTCCCTCCTCCTCGACTCAAAGCCTATAACGCTGTCGTGTCTTGCCTCCACGCCCCGCATGCCCATTCCCACTGGCGGCGCGGCAGAGGTGCCAGCAAACCCTCCCGGCTCCACGACACCCTCCAGGAAGCAGCAGCCTTATCTGTAATCAAATTCACCCCGCTTTTTCCCAACCTTAGTCCCTTACACCCTCCCCATTTGGCTCGCCCTCCTGGGATGTTTTAAATTAGATTCTGATTTCTTCAGGCCAGGGATGATCTTTTATTATGTCTGGTACAACCCTTCCCGCACCGGGGTGCAGGCAGCATGGGACCTCCAGGCATAATTACAGTCCCGATAATAAGTACCAGGCACGTTGTTTGTCTCCCCGCTCGGGCTGCCACTCTGTGCTGTAATCAAACTTGCTGATTGTTTTCAAAAGGCAGGTGTGTACTTTGGGCCTGATGCAAGGCTGTCCTACATTCTGCTCTGGGTCACGTCAGGATCTTTGGATTCGATACTGAAGGGCTGTGGTAATCCTCCAGGCTCCTGTGCTTGCAGGGCTCTGGCTCCCTGCCTTCCGTAAAAGACCCCTGCGCTCAACACAGAGTGGATGCTCAGCCAGGGGACGCAGCTGCTTGTTTGTCTGCGGCTAAGGAGAGGTGGGCTGATGCTGTCCTCTCATTCCACTTTGTGAACCACAGCACTTGCTGAAGGCTGCCAGCCCTGTGATACCTGGCACAATGGACACGCTGGGTACATTTCTCTTCATTTTCCCATTAATAAGCGTGTGGTAAGTGCTGGTGTCGGATGGCGCTGTACTGCCAGCACCACAGACTTCCATGAGGAGACAGGGCAGGATGAGAAGACTCCTCGCTGCCCCTTGGATTTGCATATATCAAGTCAAGCTGGTCACTCCAGCTGTGCAGATCAGTTCAGTAGAGACATCAGCACATTCTGAGACACCAATTTGCAGCTGCGGCTCCCTCTTTGTGGCCAGCCTGCCCTGTGGGAGCCACAAACCAGGACTGCCAATGTCTCTGAGGAGCACACCAGTGCCTGCAGACTCTGCTGGCACATGATGCTGCTGTGGAGCTGCACCACAGACACAAACTTCTGCAGAGATCATGTCCCTGGTTTTCTCCAAAGTGACCTGGTTAAAGGGCAAGTCTTTGGCTTTGGGGAGACAACCAAAATTGTCACTGCCAGATCTGCTATGTGGCAGATCACTTGGGGAAGGCTTGGGAATGCACTGAGACCCTGGAGAATAGTCTTCCTTCCAGATGCTGCTGTGCTGAGGCTGACAGGGCTGTGTATCTCTGTGTCCAAGACCCCTTGGCATGTGTTGCCCAGGACCCATGGGCATGTGTTACCCCAGCCCTGGAGGTGACTCATCCCTACACATCCAGAATGAAAGTTCAGGAACATGTCTGTTCTTTCTGCTCACCCTTTCCCTCAAATGCTAGCAGTTTCTTCAGTGTCTTCAGGGGCCTCAGATATTAATTTTCAAGCCCCCTCAAAAACATGGCTTGGAAAAATGCGAAACACATCCACACCTGGCATCGGGCAGATGCCCATCTGGACGTGGAGAATGTTACAGAAGAGTCTGTTCTCTGAATATCACCAAGATCAGAGAGAATTGGGCCTCTCATCTGCTGAGCAAACAGTTGCATAAATGAAACTGCCTCAGGCTCGCTGGAGTAAACTCACACACCCAATGTGTCCTGGAGTTCAAGCGTTTTCAAGAAGAAAAGCACGGAAATATCACTGTCTGCTAGGGACAGTTCGCTGCTCCACCTTTTTCAGCTCTCCTCTGGCAGGCTGTCATCAAGCCTTGCCTATCACACTGCTCTCCTCTGCCCTGCACTCTGGGCAGGTTTCCAGGTTCCAGCTGGGGAATACCGACTTGATTAGATTTGATTCACAAAGGCATTTCACAACATTCGTTCACCTAAACAAAATAAAAGTCTTAGATCTAAGGATATTAATTAAGGGCAGGATAGATCCTTTTGAAGCAAACTACTGGTAACTCACCAAATTTTAAATAGTACACTTTCCTGCCAAAATCCCCTGCTGAGGGAAAGTTCATATAAGTTCAGCCGCTCAACCCATGACTTCCTGAAATAGGAGGTGACATGTTTCTGACTTTTGGGTCCCTTAAACATAAAGATTCTTGTTCCAATTTTGTCAATTAATCACTCATCAGGTAAAACCTCATCAGGAGGTTTTATCCATTTTTTCAGGCCTCAGAAAAAAGGATGCCACCAAGGATGAGGAGGTTGTTGTGTCTCTTACTCCTTCACCTCTGGTTCTCTTTGCTTGGACTCCTAATTGATGTGTCCAGCATGCACACTAGAAACAAGAAGAAAAAGCCATCAAACCTGCAGCAATGTCCAGTTCCAAATAATTTCTGCTCAGGCTGACCTGGGAGGGAAGAATCCCTGGCCCAGTTCCATGCTGTGGTGTCTGTCATACTCAAAATTCACTTTTTCTCCCCTAGCTGATTTCTCAGTAGCTACATATAGATGGGAATGAGCTGGTTCCTTTCTGAAAACTATCAGACTTTGATAACTACTACTGAGTTTATAATGTGGTTTGCCACCCCACGCTCTCAGCCTGTCACCATGTTCAATTCCACAGCACACTGCTCACCTTGCCCATCCATGAGGCTGTAGCTGGAACTGCTTAAAAAACAAAGCGTGCTGCACAAGGAGAAAACCGATGGTGACAAATCAACAGCCTTCCTGGGTGCTCAGGGAGTAGAGCAAAGCTGATCTCTTTGGAACCAGGACAGGGAAGCATAATTTCCTAGCCACTGTCTCTCCTGGTGAAGAGGTCAGCCTCTCTGACCAGCTCAGCCACCAGCTCCTCCTGAAGCACTTACAGGTGCAGGGGCCAGGCTGGCTTTGCCTCCTGCTCTTCTGGTAGTTTCATCTTGAAAGAAAACCACTATGGGGACACATTCAGTTTCCTCTCCATTAAACCATTCCAGAAAAATAATCACTACCAAATGTACTTTCTTCAGAAGCAGCACAAAGCCTTCTCTGTGAATCTCAACAACAACACGCTCATTAAAAACTTACTGTTATGCAGCAATGAAAGTGCTCTTGGGAAATGGGTCTAAAAAAGGGGGTACAGTCAGGAGCAGAACAAGTAATTGACAGAGAAAGGAATTTACAGTCAGACACTCCTTCACTAGGATGGAGTTACTTCAGTCTTACTGCAAAATGCTCTAAGGCAAAGCAGGAACTGCTCCCGAGCAGAGGAAAACATGCAGGCACATGTTACACTGGCCTATGGACACTGCTTACATGATGGAAAGGGCACCTGAGGGCCACATGACATCTCTCAGGAGAAGGCCATGGTTGAAGTGGACCTCTGAGAAGAGCAGGAGACTGGCCTGGAACTCAGCACTGTTCCCATCAGCTCCCAGCCTTGCTGAAGGTAGAGGAGTTTCACGCAGCGCCAGATACAACACAGGATTGTGCCACCGCCCATGCTCAGGCACAATCCCACTCTTCCTCTGGGGAAGCACAGCCCCCACCTTGCCAGGCAGGTCTGGTGTACCACACTGCAGCATGAGACAAGAGAAAACACTTTTGGCCATATCAAAATGAGTCACTCTTTTAACTGGACATTTAAGCGAAGTGAAGACCATTGTGCAAAATGTTTCCGTGTCGATGAATCAGCTTCTTCCAAGGGGAAAAGCGGAGCCATTTGAAGAACATTGGCCCGTTACACAGCACAAGCCCTCCCCCAGAGACCTTGCAATTAAGGCCTGAGACAAGCTGAAGCAAGCAAGCAAAATAAACCCTGGGTTCACAGGTACCAATTAAGCAAGGAGAGCAGAAATCTGAGTTTACCATTGGCCTGACCAATGCCAGAGGGGAAGAGTGTGTTGGCCAATTTCAAAATTAGATTTAAAAGAAGAAGAGCTGGTTAATATGAACCAATAAGCCTCACTAGGCTGAAAAATTATGAAATAGCCCTCTATGTGTTTCTGCCTTCCCCTTTTATGCATATGTCATGAATAATTAACTGGCTCTTTGTCTTCAGCCCTTGATGAATTCTGGGGCGTAGTAACAGGAGTAGCCGATGGTATCTTGACTGTTCTCCCTTCAGACAATACTACACTCTTGCATGTAATCCTATGATGGCACAAAGCAGGTTCTCCTTATCCTCTCAATCAGGTTTCTATCCTGTTTTCTTCCTGTGCTCGTATTTATCTTCTGGAGTCACGTTCATAGAAGCAATAAGCACATACACCACTCAGCAGCACGGTTCAGACTGGCAGAGCTGCTAAGACTGAGCTATAATTACACAGTAGAAATCCTTCAGCAGTAGTCAGCAGCCCTGGACAATAACAGCAAACAAGTAACACCTTGTAGGCCAGCTTACCCATTAGATTTTTATTATTTTTGCAGTCATGAGTCATGTGGGAGTACCTAGCAGGTAACGTGTCACATACAAGTGTTGAGCCTCGAGACCAACAGAGCAGACAATATTTTTTCTTTGGCTGTAATCTGAGCCACCCTCAAGAGACAAGGTGGGTTATCACTGTCCTGGCGAAGTCATGCAGGTGGCCGGGCACGCAGTGGTATCCCACCATGACCAGGAGTTAGGAAGTTGCCAAAGCAAATGAAACACAAGACAGGAGGTTCATGAATAAATCTGGTCTACCAGCACTGCAAGCAAACACAATCCACGCTGGGAACAAGCAACAGAGAATGTGATCCCATCCCACCCAAAGGCGGGATTGTCATATTCCACTTTCTAGCAAACCATTCAACAGTCCAAAGCAAAGGGAAGTTCTGCAGGACACCTTGCACACGTTCATGCATCTCCTGGGAGCACCATGAAAGCCACAGTAATCCTGGAAGCATGACAATATTGGAGGCTGAATTAAGTCCCACCACTATCTGCAGGTGCCCACATTTCATTCGATGTGGTTGAAGTGGGAAGGGCAGCCTGATGGAATCAGTGTGCATTTCTGGTGTGGACAGCCACCACAGGCTGGCAGAGGGAAGGGAGCTTTCTGGGGAAGGAGACAGAGCATGGCTGGCACTGAGGGCATAGATGGAAGGGCTGGCCCTAGCCAGGGTGAGACAAGCAAGTTTACTTGAGATCTTGGGGGCTGATTAAAAAATGAAGCACAAAGGTAGGTCTGAAGAGTTGCACGAGCAGTCACAGTGAAGTAGCACAAACAGGTACTGCCGGTCTGCATCTCCCTCCCTCTCACCCACACCCCTCATCCTGCCCCAGCTGCTGGCTCCACGGGGCCTGAGTCTCCACAGCTCCCTTCTAGGAAAGGAGAGCTCCCACCCTTTCACTCTGTCTCCTGCCAGGCTGGTAGGGCACTGCCTTTCTTACATACATCCTCCTATGGGCCTCAGCAGTCCTGTGGACTGTCCATGGCTGGCACTGCCAAGGCACTGCCAAGGCACAAGGAGCACTCACACCCCTTGTGGCCCCTTCCTGCAGGAAGCATGTACAGAAGTGCAGTGGTGAATTTCCCCCCTCTTTACATCATGTATTAAAGCCTTTTATGAAAGCAAATAATTAAAAAACAAATTAATAAAATCAAATTAACTGAGACATGATCTCAGCCTGGCCGCTCCGAGCAAGAGGCGGTGTCTGGACCTGGTCAACTATTGCTACACCTATGCCACAGCATTTTATGGAGTAGTCAGAAAAAGGCAGGGTCCATGCTGCATGTCATCAATGTTTTTGGTGAAAGAACAACACTATTTCCCCAATTTTCCAGCTTTTTCTTACGGGAAATTACTGGGAAGTGTTTACCTAGCTATTGGATCTGAGAGTGAAATGAGCATGTTGCCACAAATAAACTGCCCGGTTTTTTTCCTTCAAAACAAATATAAACACAGTGGGATCAAAATCTGTTCTTATCTTTGGTGAATGCAATGCCCGACTTGTCCCAGCTAAACTAAACACATTTCCCTCCAGCTTTGTCCTTCACTTTTCAGTGATGCTCCCAGCTAGCCTGGGATCCCAGAGCAACATGGAGACAATGTGAGGATCTATCTGGGACAAACACTCCTGTGCAGAGTGACAACAAGCACAAGGCAGAGGATTACTGCGGGCTAGGGAGTGTATCCACCTCAAAAATGCTGTTGACTGCAGCTGTATGAGGAAACATGTCACCACTGTAGACAGACGTGTACATAGCGATGTCTGATTCAGATCACTGCTAATTACTCTGGCAGGGTACCTGAGGTGCCTTCGAAAGCCAACGCCCGCTGGTGAGGCGTGATCCTTCCTGGAGCGGTGTTCTGCCACTGACTGCAGCTTGGGTGTTTCAGCTTGTGCTTGTCTTTCCTCCTGAGAAGGGGCTTGCAACTCTTTCTGATGCTGAGCTCCCACAAGGAATGTGTTCACTGCTCTGTCATGAACTGCAGAATGACAGCCCTGAAAGCAAGTAAATTTATGACAGTTCAGTACTCAGCTATACATAACTGCTCCCGCCGTGTGGGTTTTCACCCACTATTGCTTGGCAGTAAATTCACCCAGGAACTGAAGGAAAAGTACGATGCAATCCACGCCCTAGGCGAGAAAGAGGGAAGATGCTAGCTCTGCCCCTCTGCCCATGCAGAGAGGCTCCAAACAAGACTAAAAGCAGGAAAAAAGAAAAAGGCAAGAAGAAATGATGGATGTGAAATGCAAGAGAGAAATATAACAAAATATCAGAGGGGTAAAAAAACATGCAGGAAGAGATGTGCACTTGAAGCACCCCTTCTCCTTGGCCAGGGCTTCCATTTCCAGCTGTGCTACCTCCAGCCCTACCATGGCCTCTAACCCATCGTAGGGGACCTGAGAGACATGAAGGCCACTGAGCCAAGGCTCACTCATTTGTTCCCAGGGCACAGTTCATCCTGCCCAGCCACCTCTGTATTCCAGCCACAGTGAATGAAGAGGCAAATGCCAGCTCTCCTGGACACTCCCATGGTGACACTGAACCTATGCAGCACAAACACTGGTTCCTGCAGGACAGGTAGTCTTCAAAAGAGCCAGTGCCCCAGGGAGTAAGTATTTAGGCATACTTGTAATTTGATTTTAAAGGTTGGAGAATCCTAGGCAAAGAGCTGGGGAAAGTGGTGTGAAAAGACCAAGCTGGTTTTCTAATTGGCATCTTCTCGACATTGTAGCGACACGCATTAGCAATAGCAAAAGAGCCAAAATAAGACATTCAACAAAATCGAGGTTAGTGGAACAAAACACATTATTACTGAAACCACCTTGCCTCTCAACGTTAACTGTGCCATGAAAGACACTGACTGAAACCCGATAAGAGATGAAATATTAGAGGTTGCAGCACACATTTCCCAAGAGCTCCTCCATTGATCCCACTGCCCAGTTGGTGATCAGCCTCTTTGACAAATTCCAGTTTCACCAGATTTTACCCTGTGCTGGTTTGAGGCTCCCACATGGAAGCTTGTGCCATACAGTGTTCACAGCAGTGCTGACTGCTCTGGCTTCTTCTGCATAGTACTTACACACCCATGGCAGAGGTCTATCCCACGCAGAGGCTGTGCTATTCCATCACATTGCTCACTTGTTTTATAAGTTTTTTGTTTTTTCCCAAAAAGGAAAATGGAATTATTTTTTCAGATTATTTTTTTGGTCTTGGTTTGGTTTTAAATCATCTTAATATTACTTGCACAAAAAGGAATTGCATTTTGGATTGATGCAAGTGGCCAGGGGTGAAAGGATACTCTCAATCAAATATTGTACTGAGGTCACACAGCACAAGGAAGTCAATTAAAATACTTTCATCACTGTCATAGTAAAGACGCTTGATAAAAAAAACACAATATTTTGCAACCTTGCATTTCCTGATACATGAAGATGAATCTAAGTCCCAGCACTGGGAGTGAAGACTTTTGTTTCTTTGCTCATATGGAAAAAGAAAGTGGGAAAGCACTTCAAAAGGGCACTACTGCTTGTCTAGGTGCCCTCTGGGAAAATGGTGCGACCATTTTCATGCTCCAACAGAAACAATTGAGCAGATGCCTGCAGGTAGCCATGACAAAGTTAGGAAACCCACCAATTTGAGTCAGAAAGAAAAGAAAAGCCTTTGGCTGCATCTGAAAACATGCTCTTGACATTTAACAAAGCTGACCCTCAAAGTTCCCCCAAAAATATGAGGTAGACTCTGGCTGTTTCTCTAGAGAAAATAATGCCAGAGTTGTACTGAAAACTGAAAAATGAAGGTTAGGAACAGGGTGGTTCATTAATGATAAATCATCATGACACTCTTCTTGGCAGAGAAACCAGGAAGTTTCTCTTCTCAGGTGTACCAAGGTCTTCAGGAGGAAATGATTGCATACACAGTTGCTGAGTCTGTTACCGATAATTATAATCTGTTTTTCCACTGAAGTAAACTCTCTCATTCTTTTTCAGTTCAACTCAGGTGATAGCTTTCAACACTTACATCATCATCATAAAAAGGAGTGTCCAAAGTCCTGCAGGGACTGGGAGGGGCAAGCAGCGGCATCAGCTCTGCCTCCTGCCCAGGAACATCAACACCACCTGGCAGGTGATTAGCAGCATTCAGCCTGGTAGGGGCAATATCCAAACAAGCAAAATCAATAGGTTCTGAAGCAAAATAAATCTGCTGAGTTTTGAAATAGATTTCTGCTTGAAAGAGAAAAGCTAGCACAGAGGAGAAGCTGGGAGAATCAAAAGGGCTGCCAATGTGGGCTACCCTTGCAGAGTGAAGAGGGAAACATCATCCCACCCCATGCCATCCCATCACTGCTGCCGTTTGGGGGAACTCAGGAACACTCATCCCTGGAGCAGATCCAAAGGAGGGGAGTGACTGGCCCAGGCACCACAAGGATTGAGGGATCCCCAGCGAGGAAGCGTGGGGAGCTCACCCTGTTCCCTGCACCCTCACACACAGCCCTCTGGGTCAGATCAGTACAAGTATTTAGCTGCCTACAAATGCAAATCAGGCACAACGTGGTATTTCCCAAAGCATTTGCATCTCAGACACCCACATATTCCTAAAACTCTCCCCTTCCGCCTATGCACTCTGCGTTAGTTTCTTCATTTCTAAAATGGATATGGTAATTACCCGCCTCTCTGGCAGCAGCAGCAGGAGAGGAGATACCTGCTCGGCTGCCGTTACCTCAGCGGAGGCAGCACCACATCCCCTTCCCATTCCCCCTCTGCACCGTGTGCCAGGCGATGCTGGCTACTCCATCAGCACCTGCAACTATATCTGGAGATTTTGGGAGAGGAGAGAAATGCCAGCTCTGTGTCTAGCCCTGTTTAAGACGGTTTTCTGGGACGATGCTTCCTGACCATTACCTCAATATCTTCAGGCTTCTGACTCAGGAAAACTTCAGGCTCCCCACACTGCCAGCACATCTAATCGTTGTGTTTCACACATGCAGCTGCTGGCAGGCACGTGATGGGCACTTGCCAGAAATATCATGGGGTCATGAGCGTGCACTGCAGCGAAATGAAATCTGTGTGGGTGCCTTTCAAGGAAACCACAAGTCTTTGGGTGCCCCAGCAGTCACACAGCTCAGGAGAATCAGTCCCCTGCGTGAATTTTTTGCAGTGTCTTTTTCCTGCATTGTCAGCCTTTTGTACTTCCCCTTCATAGCTAATGCGTGTCTTCATCTCTTCTTGGCAGTGCTCATTTCTCACAGTAAGAGAATATCGTCAAAACCTAAGAATAACAAACAGAAGTGTATTCATGCCAATCAGTATAAAGCAATCTCACATTAAATTGACCTTCTGGATAGCGCTTTATGTTCTACTTACTCAAATATAAAATGCTATTTTCCTTTATATAGGAAAGAGGGAAGTGTACAGACAAAGGGGTTTCACTTCAGGAACAGAGAATACCACAGAGAGAGTTCACCAATTCAGTTTGCAGGCTGAACTCAGCAATTAAAATATCACAAGTAGGAATCTATATGCTCAAACAAACACTTCAGCTGATCATCCACCTACTTCATGCAGGCAATCCATCAGGTCTGGCCACTCTGACACTTTGGAAAACTTGTGCAAATAAAAGCAGTAGGCAGTGCAGCAAGTTAGACCTTGAGGCAGGTGCACAGGCCGTGGGCAGAGCAACACACCTGACTAAAAGCTCCCAGGTCAAAGAGGGAGCTGTCAAGACTGAACTCACAGAGTAGCACATATGGTGGGGTCATAGTGTTAAATTCCAAGTGCTCAGGTACTTCTAAACCTCTCAGACACAAAAGGTACCACCAAAGCAGCAGTGTAGAAAGCAAGAGTGCAGCTCCCCTTGGCTGCAGTAGATGCAGCTCATTCCATACAGGCCCTCACGGAGGTGCTGAGTGTAGTACACTAAATTAGCAGGAATGCTGCAGCATGCTTATTAACACATCCTGTGAGCTGCTGGACTCCCAGAAATTCCACAGAGCGTGGTGGAAACAGACTCTCCTCAGCCGCAGACCTGTTTGCTCAGCCATTCCAGCTTTTATTTTTCATCCATGTCAGGCTCATCCTGAAATAGGGAGCACCGTACAGTGACGGTGCAGTGGTCCTGAGTTTTTCACCACAAATATAACAAAGAACAGCGCTGGAGTTTTAACTCAGCCCATGGTGCTACCTCTTGGATGTCTGCTACCAGTGCTTTTTTCTCATCTGAGCACTCAAAAATTGTTTGGTTATCTAACCCTGCCAAGATACACGAAACCATGGGAAGATACTAACAGTGGAGAGATGAGCTGTAGTGATTAATAAAGACACCAGGTCCTTCAAACTTTCATTAAGAAATACAGCAGAGACCTGAGTCACTGGCTGCTCACGGCGTTTGCTGCAGCACTGGCACTCAGCAGCACCTTCCAACACCTCTGCTGGCTCAGCCACCTTGCCTGCCTGGCAGTTTCACTACAGCCCATGAGAGTTATGCTCCAAATTGTGCTGGAGGATTGAAAAATTGCCCAAACCACTGTTTCTTGACTAGCAGACCAGCTTGTGGAGTTATGTGCTTCAAGTCTCACACCATGTGAAGGAATCTCAGGGTACCCAGACCCAGGAGTCACAAGAAGAAAGCCACAAGAGCCCTGGTCATTAAAGGTCTCAGGGCTTAGCTGCTAGGCAGGATCTTTCTTCTATTTGCAGTGTCTGAAGCATCCCATGTTCCTAAGCTCTTAAATTGCTGTAGTTTTGTCACTAGGGTCTGCCATCCTGGGTCTGATAGGTCTTTCCTTCTGCAGCCTGCCTCCAAAAGGACTCAGCAGTGGGTGCTGATGGAAAAGAGAGTGAGAAGCAAGGTATGCACTGCCCAGCCCCTCTCTTGGTGGGTCCTCCTTTTCAGAAATTCTTCTTTTTCCTACAAGGTGTGCAAGACTAGACAAGCATTTGTGCTCACAGATAGCTTATCTCTCCAGTTCACCCTCAGTTCTGGGCCCACAGCTGCATGCACTGCATGCTGGTCAGCAGCAAACCTGCAGGCTCCCTTGGGCAAAACACAAGGGAAAAAAAAAAAAACATCAGTCCTCAGGACTACAGGGGGACTCAGATCAAAGGGTCTCCCAGCAGGCAGCCTGCCCACTGGCAACTCCCATTGCAGATACCCTTGCAGCAGAACCCGCTTTTCCTTAGCCAGCCACAGGTGCAGAGTTGTGCCAGAAAAGCAAGTGATAAAATTCTTGCTGATTTCAATGAGAAGCAGCAGGCCAAGCTCCAATGCTCCAGATATTCCCACCAGACACCAGCGCAGACTTTTTTCAGAGCTGGTTCCTGTTGTAGTAGAAGACACAAAGCGTTCATGCGGCTTCTTCTGGCATCCAGAGGACTCTCAGAGAGAAAGGGTAAGTCAAGACTTTGGTAGTTATTTGTGCAGCCTGGTCTTATGCTGCTTACTCCTCTCACAAATGACAACCACCTGCATGGTGGAGGTGGGCTAGGACAGAGGCAGAGCCCTGAGATGGGTCTGGCTCAGCAAATGCTGCCTAAGATTTACCACAGGCCGGGGCTCAAACTTCTTCAACATCTCCCGCCCCTCCACAGCGTTAGCCCCTGTTTTGCTGACAGTTGCAGCTGTGGAGAGCCTTTTGCTGATTCACAGGCTTTTTAAGGGTTATTATTAGCTTATTGAGATGAAATGGCTGTTGATTTAAAAAGATTTGGTACAAAACCAGGGCAGGGTGACCTGAAACTGGGAGGACTTCATTTGCTGGATGGCAAATGTCAAGCCCATCATGCTTTGCCTCTATGCACATACAAGCTGATGAGGATTAATACACAAGTAGTGAACTATTGCCACTATTAAAACAGTAGCACCCTCCCCCTGAAGAAAAAAGGAGGAAAGAGAGTAATCCTTTCACATGGATCCCCATTCCCCTGATAAACAGGGAGCTAGGACCTAGGGGTGACAGTTCTGGGGGTAAGGGAGTGGGGCTGATGGTCACTGACATAAGGTGTCCACCTGCTCTGGCTGGTTGTGTTTTATTATGCAATATTGTCTCCTAGCAAAAATGCCCAGTGTCTTTCCCTCCATCTTCCACAGTCATCTTAATCCTTCAGAGCAAAAGCTCTTGTAGCAGTAGGTAGGAAATGGAGTCAGATGTTTCCTGAACTGTCCTATAAAGTTTCTCTGCTAAAGGGTTCAAGCAGCACTGATGCTATGGGAGAAACACAGCAGGAGTGGCTACACAATCCCTCCACCACCTCAGCAAAACAGTATAGGAAACCAAAGAGTAATATGTCCTGTAACAATTTATTTGCACAAATGATCCAACTCTACTTCAGAAGCAAATCAGATCGCTTCCGTGGTGCCTAATTAAGCTGATTTGCTCTCCCTCAGACACGTGGGAATAGGATTGGTTGTTGTCACAGCCTTGACAGACTTTTCAGGGCTCCAAACTGGTTCCCACCTGGCTACCTGTGTGGGTATCAGAAGGGAAGGATTGCTTTTAGTAGCAGGTCCTTGAGGAATACTCCTTGACCAGCCACTGCACCAAGAGGTCAGAGCTGAAGTCCCTGCTGGTGTGGCACCCCAGGGTCAGCATTTGGGCTGGTGCTGTTCAGCCTGGGCTGGGCTTGACACACCAATCCAGCTCTGCAGCCTCCTGCCGAGGGAAACAAGGGCGCTGCAGTGCTCCAGGCAGGCTCATGCTCAGCTGCATGCATCTGCCTGATGGATTCAGCCTGCGGAGCTACTCACACAGCTCTCCTGAATTTCTGCTCATTTCAGTGAAAGAAGAGAGATCAGCAGCAGAGCTGACAGCTGAAGCCAGACCTGTTCAGATCTGTTGCCATTGGCTAGCCTTGTTCAGGAATCTCTCTGAATTTCCATTTGGACCCACAGAATTAGTTTGAGTACAAGAGGGCAGCAATAACGCACCTAATTTGTTTCACCCTGGAATACATCATCATTTAAAAGCCTGGAATATTTATTGTTGGCAAAGAGATATTGATTGCTTAGCCACAGGCAGAGTAAAAATCATTGAGGGAAAAAAAAAAAGAACAAGCAGCAAAACAAACCAGAAAAATTGCTCCGGTGGCTTCCTGCCACGCTACTGTGCGATGCGCTGCCTCAGTTCTCACTGCCTTCCAGCATCCCTCAGCCCTCACAAGCTTCCAAGACACAAAAAATGGCCTTTCCCTTTGAATTTATTGGAGAATGGTTTCCAGCAGCTCCCGGGCACTTTATCACCTTCCTGCAGGGGAACATAAAACAGGGCCCTTGTCTCTGCCTGTGCCGTAGGAACAAATAAATAAGGGCAGCTCCCTGCAGCTCCGCCACCGGCTCATCCACGCGCAAGAGCTGGCTGCATTGTACCAGCGAGCTCAAGCTGCGGAGTTCAGAGCGAACTCGCCTCTGAACTCCACACCGCGCCTGGATGTTTGGAGCCAGTTGTTTCCTTCTTAGGGTTTGCCCAACAGGAAGGCTGTTCCCCACCGCTAAAACCTGGTTAAAAGCTAATGGTCCATTGTGGCTCTTGGAAAAGATGAATTTCCCTGCTAATGGGGGCTGCCGGCTTTTTTGTGGCGGTGGCGATTCCAGCGCTGCTCGGACGCTGCAGTTGGGTGCATGCGGCCGGAGCGGTTTCCTTTCAGCAAATTGCATTTTAATAGCGTGAGAGCAATCACTCTCCTCACTGGGGTGCTGCAGTGGCCCTGTGGCAAGCCTCGCTGCGGCTCCATTTGCCACAAAACCCCTCACCCTGGCTTCCTCTGTGGCCTGTGCTCAGGCACAGCAGCGCCGGCGCCTTCTGGGGCAGCTGTGGGGCAGCTCCAGACAGGGACTCACCGGCAGGAGAAAGTGGGGCTGATCCTGCGGGCAGTGGCCTGGCCATTCACTGGCATGGGGGCTGGGATAAAACCTCCTGGGCGAGTGAGCAGTGGTGGAGGGCTCAGGGAATCGCCGTGAGGGCTGGCGAGCCTCCGCATTGCTGCTGCTGCTGGCCAGGCCCTGCTCCAGCCCCAGCGCAGAGACGCCCGCGCTGCCTCAGGCCCCGGGGACAGGCAGGGTGGTGCCGGGCCGCTTCGTGAGGTGAGTGTGGGGCTGTCCCCTGCGGCGGCGGACAGGCCTCTGTGATCGGTCCCCTGGCACCTGTCCACGGCCATCCCAGCACAGCTGGGCACGAGGACCGCAGCCAGGCAAGGTGACTACGGCCATGCACAAAGACTGAGGCCAAGCGTGAGGACTGCAGTGGTGCAGCCCCTCCAGAGGCAGCCGCTCCCCCAAGCTCAGGCATGGCAGAGTGAGAGACTGAAATGTCAACAAGGCTGTGCTGGCATCAAAGGGGGAGCAACCTCCCGGCACAGCCACGCTGCCCGACACGCAGGGGGCCTCTGCTCTTCCCAGCACCCTCTTCGCTGGAGTGAGAAGGACGGAAATTAGCGCCTCCGTGGGTTTTTGCCACCCGCGTCTGGAGATCTGGTAGGCGTTCCGCAAGGTTTTGATTATTCTAATTTTTGCCCGATTTTAAAGGGAAAATAATAACATAAGGAGCCACCCATATTTCAGAAGGAAAAAGTGTGGACTAACCTGTCAGTTCATTCACAGGGAACAATTTGTTGTGTTCTTATCAAGCCATATTACTATTTCTTTTTCAAAAACAAAAAAAGTCTTTTTATTCTTTCTTTTCTCAGTCTTACCTTATTGATTATTCCTTCCGAAAAGCTTTAGATAGTTATTTGGTTCAACATTTATCACTTAAAGAGTAATTCATGTGCTAATATGCATAATCCAACAGCACAGTTAAATTGCAAGATCTTAGCGCTACAGTTGAACTGCATTGTTGAATTTAATTTCTCTTATTCTTTTACGGGTTCTAATTAGCCCCATGCAAATAACAGACTTTGTAGATATTAGCAGCTCTGAAAGCCTTTAGCAAAAGCTACTGGGGTCCAAATGTTTTGTTCTACTAAAAACACTGAGAGAACTTGAACGTGTAATTTCACTTACAAAAGTATTTCAAAATGGAAAGTGGTTTAGAGTCAGGTTTTTTAAAATAACTATTTCAGGAAGTTAAAGTATTTTACAAAACAAAAAGTCATTATCCCTCAAGTCTGTCTCTGCAGTGAAACCACGACCAGCTACTGAAATGGTTGTGCTGGTATTTTCAAAATTTGGGGGGAGGGTATGGATTTTCTCTTCTTGCCTTAGCATCACTAAAAGGAATAGAAATTGAAAGTACACAAAGTAAACCATCTGCTTACTAAAGACCTGAACAAGGGCTTTGGGTGCCCCAGATCGTGTCTGGGCTTTCCAGTCATGCCATGCAAGATGGCATCTCTGCTGTAGACATAAGATTTTTTTCCCCAAACAGAACAGTAGCATTTTCAAGACAATCTCAGTCCTGTCTAAAGCAAACAAACCCGCTTTAAGGATCCTAAATTCTAGACAAGATCACTTGTCTAAAGTACACAGGGGCTTGGAAGCACTTGGGAGTGCCACTGATGCCTCTGTGCCTTTTAGAAGCATCTAGGTAGCGTGAGAACATGGGGGTTTGTCCTTACGTCCTGTGAGACAGTGAGATCCATGATACTTTAGTGATACTTCTGTAGACTGACAGCAGTCCTGGAGGTGGCTGTAACTTGGATGTGGAGCTTCCTTGCCCTGAGAGAGGACAATGAGGGAGGACAACTGAGCGATCTGGGACAAGACGGATTTACTCTCCGCTGAACTCCACAGCTCTTGCTCACACCCAACACGCTACAGGCTCCTCATGAGCACCAAGACAGCTTCTTTCTTTCAGCCCCTCTGCTTCTGCCTGGAAGAGAAGCTGTGTACCAGGGAAGCCCTGGCTGCCTGCAGATCGTGGAGGGCTCTCATTTCACCACCTGACACATAAAAGCAAAAAATAAAGAAGTCAGAAACATTATCACCGTGGAACTGTTCTGGATGAACTTCATCTGAGATTAAAACCAAACCAGGAGCATTTTCAGCATGGCAGGCATTTTCTTTAGCTTCCAGAAAAGAAAAACATGAGTCAACAGGCTAAAGAAATCTCAGAAACAGGTGGTGAGAGACGCTGTATGGAGTTCAGTATTTGTGCAGTTGCTCTGGTTCTTACATAGGCCTGTTTTAAATGAACCAAAATACCACTCTGTGTTTGTGGTTGACATATATATACTGCCTTACAAGCAATGGGCATCTACCATAGCTTTGCTACAGTGATGTTTATTCACTTAATAAGACAATCTCTTAAGTCTCCTCTCTATAACCTTTAAGAACATCAAAGTGTGACCAAATTAATCTCCTCTCTACAACTTTTAAGAAAATCAAAGTGGGACCAAATTAAATTAAAACCACCAAAATCCACCACATTCTTTTGGACTTGGCTGAGGGTATTTTTCTGGTTCTTCTGGACATCAAAGAGAACAAAACTAGGAAAATTTTTGAGTCCAATTGCTTCTGTATCCCTCCTAGTTGACCTGCACAGGAGTCTGTCTCTATATCACTTTCAAGCTGCTTTAGCTAAATTGCTTCAGGATACAAGAGGTTAAAGCACCCTGCTGGGCAGAAATCTTTTACTTTAAAGGTCTAACAGCCTTTCCCTTAATCTGCAGAGTGGAGCTGTGATCGTACAACAGCTAAAGTCATGAGCTTGTTAATGCTAAAATGACAGATGTTGATAACAACAGGATATTTATTAAGTTTCCCATTACCCTGCTGGGTTGTCAGACCCCGATTTCTTTCTAAGACTGCTTTTTGGTTTTTAATAACCAAAAGTTAAGAGAAGTCTGTTTCCAGCCTTCTAACAAGAAGTCACGTGAAAGGAAAAAAACTAAAAGAAAACATTTATAAACTCTCTATCTCTGTCTCAGCTTGACTCCTGTTAAGGGAGGAAGCAGTATTACTAATTCTGTCTGTCTTTCTGCCTCCATGTTATGGTATAGATTTGTTTTAGAGTAGGTATAGTTTTAACCTTTTACCTAAACGCTATATAGAATTGCATGAAAAGTCACATGCATAACAGTCACGTTATTCCGAGGTCCTGGAGACTTTAGTATCTATTAATTATTTAGTGAAACACTGCAAACTCTCTTGTGGTGGGTTTTTTCCTCATTGCAGCTTATAAAGCATCCGGCAGCCCTGCGTGGACGATACCTGACTCTGTGATCAGTGCTGTGCTGGGAGGTGACAACCCCTGCCCAAGCAGGGCTTGGAAGTTACTGTGGAAAAAGCAGACAGCCTAGAAAAGCCACGTGCACAAGGAAACAAGAAACAACCAGGTTTAAGCAGTTCTTTCTGCATAAATTGAGTTTTGAGACTCATTTATCTGTTCTAAACTCAGTAACAGCGTTAACCCCAGAACAACTGGAGTGGCAGCCCAGTATGAGAGTTGTTACATCACTGGTGGTGCCATTTCCACCAGCCCACTGCTCCCTCTGCACCTATGCCACATGTGCTCTGGATGTGGAGGCCTTTCCTATGGAGATGGGGGACATTTCAAACATTGAGGGGCAGTGCTGTGCATGCATTTGTTGGTAGATGGATGTTCTCTAACAGGAGTTGCTCAGAGCACAGGTTAGCTGGCCTGCACATCCCAGCTCATGGCAGTCATGCCCTCACTTCTCCCATGTGCTCTGGCCCTAAAACTGGTGCAACACAGCCAGGATCAGCCAGGAGCAATCCAGACCTCTCCGAGGAAGACTGTTGCTTTTCCATCCCTCATGTTGGGTCAGTTTGCTGTCCAGTTCAAGAGAGGATGGCTTCTTTCCTTAGCACAGGCTGTAGTCCTGCTGGATGCTTCTTGAGATTTCTACAAGCCACCCCCCACCTCTATTTCCAAGGTCATCCTTAAACTGAAATTTTAGCTCTTGGGGGAAACTGAAGTCCATATGGAGATAAATGAGACCCCTCAGAGAACCACAGCTTTTACTGTGGTCACGTTTTCAAGTCTCAGTGAGTACTTCACTTTTCTTTAAGCACTGTCTTGCAGAGTTTGAGGGATGAAAAGCATGACAGAGGTCAGAGCCCTGCATGTGCGACTAACAGAGAGCACTTTTCATCTGTCAGAGTTCCCAAGACAAGGCAGGCTCTAACATTCGTAATCTACTTATCAGAGATGAAAAGTGAGATGGAAAATATGCTCTAAAGGGTCCTGTAACAATCATTACCATCCTATTCAATTTACTTAATAAACATCTTGGACTTATCAAAAAGCACCTCAGTGAAATTTCAACGAATATTTTTTCCTCCTCTACATATGAGTGGCTCTGTTTGGGGTTAGTCACAGATGCAGAAAGTAAAAAAAAAAAAAAAAATCAAACCAAACAAACAAAAAACCAAAACAAAACAAACAACACAAAAACACCCCCACCAAAACCCGAGAGCCCAGCTTTTCTAACAAAGGCTTAAAGTGTTGAGAATTAATCTAGCCTTATCTTCAGCATATTCTTCCACATTTCCAGGTCTTTAATATCCTCCATCCAGCTTAACTTTGTTCAGAGTCTTGCACTCCTACTGAGCACAGGAAAACACAGTGTCACTGGCTCAGCCATCCAGCACGTGGCCCCTGAAGGCACTGTCAGAACAAAGTTCCTGTCCAGATCCAAGTTGTTTGAAAAGTAGGATGGTCATATTTGGGTAAAACCCCCAACAAACTCTCACATTTTTTAAAAGATCACATGTACTGGAAGGAGTAGCTGAATGATGTACAATCCAGATTTGCATACATCGTGCTCTCCACTCCTTCCCTACCATACTTTAACTGGTTGGATAAATCAGTGCACAGGACAGGACCTAATCTGGTATTTATGGAATAAAGTTACCATCACATCACCAGTATCTTGAAGGATTAGTTTTTCAGAAGGCTATGTATAGTACAAGCCAAAATGCAGCTTAGGAAGAGATACATTTTCTTATGTATCACTAAAGAAGCTTCTTCATGAAGTTCAATCAAACATTTTTCCACCTTAATTTGTTGCTGTGGTCCCTGTTCCACATTCTACATTTCACATTCTACAGCTAGTCAGAGCTCTGCAAAGTGCTGAAGCACTTGTTAGTGGCGAGTGACCTGCGACCAAAATTGTGTGGTTAGCTCCACTGTTTATGAATTGACACTTCCTCTCTTTTTAGCTGATATTAAAGAAAAATAATATGTTAACAAAAATTGGACAGGTTTTTGAAAATGAAGTTTATTTCTGTGTTCTGTGGATTAGAAACAAGGACACAGAATAAGTAAATAATTCATTAAATGCTTTATCAGGAGAATTAATTATTTAATTTGAAAATATTCTCAGTAATATTAAAAAATACTTGCATTTGAACTTAAAAAGCATAGAAATATTTCTGTTACCTAGAGAACTTTCAAACCTTCATCATCATTGAAATAAGTAAGATCTATTAAAAGACAGCTGGTTTAGCAGTTGCAGACACTGTGCTACATTAACCTCAAATTTGCAGTTTAAGGTTAAGGTTTAGAGATAAAGGGAAGGGGAAGATGGCAGCAGTCCATCCTTGTTTATCTTGTTTAATTTTTGTCCTAGCCCAGACCAATGACTTTTTCTCTCCAAACCACTGTTTCGAAAGGGGAACTCTCATGTTGCATAAGAACCCTCCATATCTGACTTTACCTTAAGTCATTTGGAGAAATACTGCTCTATCAGGATTTCAGCCACTGCCAGCAACAAACCCCAATGCAAAGACATTATTTTTGCCAAGCTGCGGTCTCTTGTAGAGAGAGACTACTTCTCATGTGCTCGAGTATGAAACTAAACTGCTGTTACCTGATTTACTGCACCATTTCTCTAGCAGTGAGTTAAGCTTGGTACTTCACACTAACCTTCCCTGATGGAACAGCTGAGGCTGTGTGGGCTACCTTCTGTCTTGGAAAGGTTAAGGTCCCAGCTTCAGCTGTGATCTGTTTAAGCATGTTTTTCCATGTCTCTCACTAACTTGGATTTCCATGGATTCCAAGTGTAGGTTCCTCAGTAACAAGCTGTTAAGCAGTGCAGAGCTATAGAGAAAAACCAGAGTAAACCATTACCCTCATTAAAGCAGCTGCATGAGGGGGAAAATATAACTACTCCAAATTCAAGATCCATACACACTCCCTTTCTCCATTGATGCCATAATTTCATTTGCTTCCTACTAACCAGAGTGACCACCACAGGAGAAGTGACCTGCCTTTTTTAGAGATTAATGTTAGGGTTCAGGTTTACCAGAATCATTATCAGAGATAAAAGAAGTTTTGGCAAAAATCTTGTAGATCAGACTTTCTATCTGCTGTACTGTTTTTCCATGCCACATTAATTATTGCATGCACATGCAGTAACAGTAACTCGGGTAACTCTGGGAGGAGGACAGTGAATAAGAGCATCACAGAAAGCTACTGCGGAAGCTTTAGACTTTACTGTCTCACCAGCTTCCAGTAGAGAAACATTGTTTTGACATTACCTTGTTTTTGTAGATACTTTTAGAAAGGACACACCAAGTGCAGTGGCCTTCAAACTCTGGGTTCAATGGCACCTTTTTTTTCAGCGCAGCACATGTTGCAAGGCAGTTGAGCTACACACTCTCCCCTTAGCTGTGTGGCTAAACTTCTCAGCATAAAGGGAATGGGAAAAGGGAAAAAAAAACCCATTCAAGTTATAAATAAATGTTATTGAGGTTTTCAGTAACACATAGAGCTTGGGTGATGCTCTGGGCTTTTCACATACGGCCCGTGATGTCACGCTGCGGCTGTGACGTCAGCGCAGCTCTGACACAGGAGCTCTGCCCACGCAGCTTGACTCAATATTTAGTTCTGCAGTTTTCCTACTCCTTCAGAAAAAGATAACTGGGACATTATGGTGCCAAGTGTCATTCCACTTCCAAGCTCAAGCATATGTACCAAACACCTCCTTTTTAGCAATAACTTGCCGACTAACTCGTCAGTGTCTCTCCTGTGCTGCTGCTGCATGCAGGGAGGTTTTCAACAAACTGGAAACACACCTACCTAGGCTGGGTAACAATTCTTGTGATAATTAAACATAGTTCTTTAATTTTTTTTTTTGAACAGCAATGTGAAGAGAAAATCACTTCAAACTAGCATGACACAGAAGTCTAACACCTCTGCCAGTAGGGATATTTAGGATGAACTACTTGAGCCTAGATTTTACCTGGAACTTAAGCCCAACCCCCTCCTAATGCTCAGCTGGAAGCGTGCAAAATCAACCATCTGTTTGGGTCAGAACCTTTCCACATGCTCACAAAAATACAAGTGAAAATCATCACCCAAATTTTGCTAATACACATAATCCCTTTCTTAAGGAAAAATGTGCTTGTCTGCAACTGACTGGAGGAGAGTCCAAGGCAGCACAGGATAAAACAATGGACTGAGTCTCCAGTCAGTGCTGCCTAATGAAAAAAAGTTGAGGGTATAGCAATATGTGCAGCATTTATCTGTGGGAATGTTGGTCACTCCTGAACTAGGGGGTATGAGCACCTAGCTCAGGTAAGCAGCAGTGACCCAGTTACCTGCAGATTCCCTGCGCTGTGCTCACTGCACCCTCAGCTACAGGGTTCACACGGTAACATCAAACCAAGCAGTGAAGCTTGAATCCAGGTCTGCAGCAGGCCAGCAGCATCCACTTACACTCCGCAGACACACTCTGAAGACTGGCAGCAAGTAAATATCTCCCTCGGCTGAGGTCTTGCCTATGCTGCAGAATGCAGTTGCCCATAGCACAGAATGCAACTGGAACAGGTGTGGGCCAACCCACAGCAAACCTAATTCAAGAAATTAAATCTAACAAATTCACTCAGTGAGTCCAGGGGAAGATAAGGACAGGCTTCAGCCCAGGCCAGCAACACGAGCACAAATGCAGGAAGCCCAGCAGGTTGCACATCCTGTTCCAAAGCATCACCAGGGCTATTCTTAGCTGCAGGAGCTGGTGCAGGAGGGAAACACTGGGAAGCCGACCAATGCTGTAACTTGGGTGATGGGAGGTGGGGATTACCATTTGCTCTCAGCTGTATTTTAAGGTTTGTGTTGATTGTTAAAAAAAAAAAAACAAAAAAAAACAAAAAAAAACATAAACCAAACCACAGATATATATGTAAATGGTAACCAAAGTTTCAGTGGCAAGGCTTTCATGCCAGGTTTGGATGCTAGCACAGATTAGCCTGAGAAGGTGCCTGCTAGAAGTGCTTGTCTGCCTGGAGTCAGATACTCCCATCCCACCCTTCTCCTGTGGCATTAGCTCCTCCAATGGAAAAGCAGCAAGGAGCTGTTCTGGGAGCTGGATCTGGTCCATGTGGTCGGGCAGCTATCTGGGGTAGGAGGTCTAGGAATGACACAGGGGAAGATAGGTGTAGCAAAAGTAAGCTATAGACCTGAGGCTTCCCTTCCTGCTAATTTAAAATTCCCACACCAGCATGTCTCATAAAGAATGTTCATAGTAAGTTCAAATCACATCTTTCCATGAAGAGGTAGAAGCAGCTTTGGAAAATGGCAAAACTCAAGCCCGCATGCAATGCTTTTACAGCACAACCAAACATACCCTCCTGCACATATAACTAATAATGTGGAATCACTGTTCCCTCTTGAAGCAGAAAAAGGAGCTGCTGAAGGGCTCCAAAATGAACTCATCACTGCAAGCTTATTAATAGCTCAAGGCAGGTATTGGTCACCATCCTGCCCTCCTCAGTATTAGTGCTGGTAGCTGCAGTCAGTCCTTTTCTCCCAAAAAACTGTGCAAACTGCAGTGTTTCTGAATTGAAACAAATGAAGCTGAAAAGCACCAAAGCATCTTCTGCTCTGAAGCAGCTTTCTTCAAAGACCTTGAAAGAACAGTACAGAGTCCTATTAGGAAGCCTACCTTACTGAACCTTATGGCAGATATTTAACCATGGCAAATTAACAGGTCAAGATTTTTTTATTATTTTCAAAAGCTGTTTTCCTTTGAGATAAAAAAAATGCCTTTTGCATGATTAAATCTTCATGATACTAGAACTGAGCAACTATTCTTTTAATTGCACCTGGAACACAGATAGTTGGAGGCCAGGACTTTAAAACCCATTTACTAACCTCCACCTCCTCTATTTGTGCTCTTTTCATCTCTTTTTGATGTTCTGGGAGATGGTGAATGTGCATTTCTACTAGTTAGATTCCTTCCTGGGCGCTGTTCTGAGAAAGAAATCCCAACTAAATGTATTTGATAGTCAAGAGCTCCATTTATTTTTCTCAGCACTTTAATACTTAAAAACAAAACCAAAAGAACATTATTCTTTATTTTAAAAGAAATATCATCAATGAACAAGCTATGCCAATTATATTTTAACATTGTTCTGAAAACAGGATCCAGGACATGAAAAAAAAAGAAGCCAAATTAATCCCATGTGGTTTTTTGAGAAATACAGATGAAAGATATTTTTCAGCTTTGTGGTTTTGCTTTTCAACTAGCTAGACAACACGGTGAGTGCAAAAAATATAAATGTGAGCCTGCTAAAACATGGTGCTGTACCTCACAGGCAGCTAACCACACAAAGCAAAGGTCACAAGGAATAATCAGACCTTCTGTTATCAGCAAAGCTACGTTTGATTTGGAAAATTGTCAGCTCTGGCTTTAGCTCAGGCAAATGGAGCATCCACCTCTTTCTGTCTAGCAGAGAAAGGAAAAGCCAAAGATACTGTGGACCTGAACCACTTAAATACATACCTAAAAAGGGTGTAACTGATGCTATGCTATGGAACTAAAATAGTCAGAGCATATTTATATGCTTTTAAATATAGTTAGCAGTATTTCCCATTCCCTTCACGTGGAACTCGGAACATCTAGATACAAAATTCACCCCCTCCATCCCCCCCGGTCTCTCCATAGCTGAAGAGATTAGAAAGTGCAGTCAAAGCAGGGGGCAGGGGAAGGAGAATGGCAAGAATCTTTATCCCTCCTCCCCAAACTCCACCAGGCAGTGTTTAATAAATTCAGATGGCCCGATTTCAGAAGCTAACAGCAATGTCAGTTTAGCTAAACTTGTTAACAAGTCTTAGGACACTCAGTGGGCTTTTTTCCCTTTCTTTTTGGAGAATGGGCAAAAGGAATAAATCCTGGCATTATACCAAACTGACAGTATTTCTACAGCAAATTTAGAAACACCATAGCAGTCCTGATTTTAATACATCTATAAAATCTAGGTACTTTTTTCTTTAAAAGCCAGGCTACCTGGCAGAAGCTTTGGACTCACTCCCACAAGTAATTCCTGGCGTGCAAGTAGGTACTCGTCAGCCTGATGAAACTATTTAAGAATACAGAAATTTTCAGGACTGAGCCCTTGCCATGACTTTTGGGGAGTCACAAGTTGGGGCTGGTTCTTTTACATAATTCTGTGTTTGTCCATACCGCACACTGCGATGTGGCAACTACAGATATTACCAAAGCCCACACTGGGTGTTGAAAGCAATTGAGCTACAATTATTAGGGGTTCCACAGAAACAATTTACTCTGCTAAAAAGGAAGACTGATGGTACTGTGGCTAGCCCACTGAGTGTCTGAATTAGTTCTGCACTGCACCTTAGGTGCAGATATAATCTAGGAAGTGATTCTAAAATAGCATGTTCCTGGATTAGACATGTAGTAAGGGTAAAATATTTCATCTAGTGATGTTTGGCACATCTCTGACACACTTAATCAGAAGCCTAAACAATCTAAACAGTGAAATACAAACTTGTTTTTCCTTAAAATAAGTGTTCCGTAATTGTTTTTATTTTAAAAATTCAGGAATGTGATACACAATACAAATAGCTCCCCACCACTGCAGTGTTCACTTACATGAGATTCACTAGTTTCATGCTTTGTGGAAAAAAAAAAAATAAAGAGAGACTGTGCAGTGATTTTGAATGCTCTCAGTATTCTTAAACTGTGATCTTCAGAACAAATCAAGTCTGTATAACCCCAGACACATCAAGTTAAAAAAAAATTGAGCTACTTCACAAGCTAGCAGGCTACAGTCGGGTCTCCTACAGCCAGAAGGGAGAAATTGCGTTCCTGCTGCTGCACAGCCACCACCTTGACCTCACCTCATGTTTTCAGGGAGTTTACCATCAAGGGCTAAGGAGAGTAAAGGGCCCTGGTAACGCCAGCTGGTGCTGCACGTGCAACAGGGCACATGACAGAGAGGCCACGCAACTCCCCCTTCTGCCTCCATCATCATCACCATCATCACTGTCACCTCTGCATCCTGTCCTGATACTTAAAATAACAAGGGGAGAGCTTTTGTCTTTTTAGCTAGCCATTGCCTGCAATGGACACAAAAATAGAAAAATATTACTTCTGGCACAAAAAAAACCCAAACCAGTTTAAAATGGAATTAGTGACTACAACTCGTTCTATTCAGATGCATTCACTGAGACTATTAACCAATGATGATAATTGTTATGACTTACAGGTTGCCCTCTTTTTATAAGAGCAACAGGAGAGAAGTCAGTCAGACTTCTCAGTGCTACCATGGCTTGATTGGTTGGTATTTTTTTAAATAAACTAAAGAACAGTAGTTCCACGGTCCGTTAGTGATATATGGCAAGATCTCAATAATTCATACTAATGGCTGAGACAAATTTTAAACTAGTGATGAAAATAATTAGTGAAAGTTTACCATAGAAAGCAAGGATACACATTTAAAAAAAATAGTACTTTGTTCATTTCAAAATTTACTTGGTTAATACTCTCTAGTATAGTAGCAGTGGTAGCATACTCGGCAAACGTAGCCCAATACAAGATCTCATTTAACAGTCAACTCTAGACCATATACAGGTAACAGAAAAAAAGAGTTAAGATAATTCAGAATAAACAAAAACATATATAAATACTCTATTAACACATTTAAGTTAGTTTATGAGACTATACAACAAGCATTAACACAGAAAAAGGTGAGCAATGCTGGTGGCTGCGAAGCACCAACATCCCAAGCCAGCACAAAGCCGAGCCCACCCATCCACGCCCACAGCTTCGTGCGGATGCATCTGAGCAGCCAAGAGGCAAAAGCCCCGGGCAGAAACAGTGCTGTGCTGCACCCCAGCAATGCAGCCCGCAGTGGGGCTCCCTGCGAGCGGAGCCAGCAGCTCCGCCTTTCCCGTGCTTTGGCGCACGGCGCGTGGCCTGAGTGCGGCGTGAGACGGGGGCCGGTCGTGGCCCCGCAGGCTGCGCAGGTGATGCACACACCGGTAATCCAGCCGTGGATAATCGAGAGTTGACCGCAGCGCTCTGCTGAGAGCTTGGGTAAGGCCACTGGTACGACTTGGGCCAATCCAGGTCCGATGAGCAGCAGGACTTTTTTTTGTACTATTTAGGAGCAACTATGATGCAAGACACAAATTAGAAATGCAAACTAGGGAGTTTCTGTATCTGGAGGCAAAGCTACATTCCCTTCACTAACAAAACATTCTTTTTAAAAAAACTATATTTAAATACTGTTAAAAACCTGAAAACCACAGCATCGAAGAATTTCGTAAGGCCAAAACTATCCTCAGTTCCCTCTGGTTGTGCCTAGGTATTGCAACACACTTGCAGAAATAGTAAATGCCAGGTAATGTGGTATCTTATCCTCTTTCCAGTGCCTTCCAGTAACAGATCTCAGAGCTCTTCACACCATATTAAGCCTCACAACACCCCTGTGAGGTAGGTATTATCCCCATTTGAAGACAGGGAAACTGAGGCAAAGTGTTTATCATGTCCAGAGTCATAGAGCAAAGAATGGAAGATCTGAGTCGTTCCAGTTTTGCACACAGGAGCAATCCGTTAATCACAAGACATTAGTTCCCATACAAAACATGAGAGTTAATCAAAAGGGCTAGGGTTTTTGATTAGATTTCTTCTATGTTTTATTTTTCAACTCTCAACTCGTCTCTGCCAAATTCACAAGAGTCCACAGAGCAGTTTCTCCTCTCCTAAGGTCTAAGTTGGCAGCACACTGTAACAGCTTCTTTAGAGCCAGTCGTCAATTAACTGAGTCAAGATTTTAAACCACAGATTCGGATACTGAGTAAGTGAAATTATGTGATACTTAAATATCTCAAAGTGTGAAATACAGTGAACGAAATCTTACTCCCTGCACCACTTCCTGAAAAGTCAGTGGAGGGCTCCTGAGGACACGGTGGGGGACCAGGACTGAAGTCACTGCAAGTGTTTACAGACACACTCAGCTAGAAGCAAAATGCACTGTTACATTATTTGTTGGGGAGCTGCTGTCTGTGCTTGAAAGCAGGAGTTATACTGTCAGTGCTTGGCAGACCTTCCCCAACAGAGCACTTATTGACAGAACTAATAATCTTAGTAAACTCAGCATCAGCTAAATATTTATTCATACCACTGTTGAGTCAAGGGTTCTTTAAACCTCAAAGACTTTCATGACCAGACACAACTTGGAAGTAAGGGAAAACAGCAGAAAATCCATAAAATGTAAAAGCCTGTGTTACTTCATTGACCAGTCTCATGTCTTGATCACAGAGCAGTATACAGAAGCTTGAACTGCCATTCTGACAGAAGAACACCATTTCACATCTGTTTTTTTCAATTACCTCGCTACCTTACCAGAAGAAGAGGGGACAAGTTCTGACAATCATATAATGTTGTCTTTAAAATATGCTGTGTGATCAAGTAATTAGAAAAGCCGTCACATTTTTTTTATTATTATTATTACATAGCTTTAAGAAAAATATGTGAAAATGCAAAGTGGTTTCCAGTTTTTAGTAGTTATATCTTTAAAAATGTTCTATGAACTTTGGTTTTCTTAGGGCTTCTAAATAAACAATATATTAAGATATCTACAAATCAAATATTAAAGGAAAACGTAGGTCCAAGAAATCTGTAACACAAATTGAGTTCCTACATGCTTATCCCTCAAATACCTTTTCACTAGAAAAAAATATCTTAATTTGAAGCACAGCAAAAAGTGTCTCTGCTGAAATGCTGAAACTGGTTTTCTGAAGTGTTACAGCATGGGTGCACTTTCTGTCTGTCTCAGTCAAACAAAGTCAACACAAACACGTTGTATCATGACAGTGACATTATATTCTTTAAAACAAGCATTCTATATTTAGCAATATGACAAGAACAAGGACTTCAGCAATTACACTATTTGGCAAAATTGCATCTCAAACGTCTGTCTCTTCCTCTTGCAACACAGCTGTTGACAAAGTCTCCACAACTCAGGTAGCACCCTTCAGGGAGTTACAAAGATGACTCAAACTGCTCGTTTTGATCGGTGTTCGCCTCCAGCTTCACTGAAGGGATGCTCTCCGACTTAGTCCTCCTTGTTTTCGCAAATTCAATGACAACTTCTGAACAAGAAATACTGAGTGACGAGGATTTTTCTGTCTTCTTTGCAGTACTATCTTCTCCTGTTCCACAACACTGCTTCAAAGCACACTGAGTCCTGCAAGGCAACTCGCATCTCCCTCTCCCTGATTCAGAGCCAACGCTGGCAAACTCAGGCTGAATGGTAGTTGCATGAATCCCTTCGTCGTGAAAGATCTCTTTGATGCGCTTGGCCACCATCATGTACGTGGAAGGGTCAGGACACTTGATGTGAGCAGTGCCAATGATCCTACTGCCTGCTAGCTGCCAAATGTGTAATTCATGGATTGCTTCGACTCCTTCGAGGGTACGTAACTTTGAGTTCAAAGAATGGACGTCTATTTGTTTGGGAACAGTCTGTAGAAGGATGAGGGCTGATTCCCTAAGTAACGGGTAAGTTGTGTAAAGGAGTATACAGACCATAATCAAACAGAGGACAGGATCTAAATACAACAGCCAACAAGGACCAGCCACCGTAATGCTCTCTTGCTCAGACTTGTTAGCTCTGCCAAGTGCTTGGGATAAAGTAGCGTTTTCCGTGCAATGATTATTGACACATGGATTAAAGCAAGGCCCATCTTCAGGGCATGGATTCCACAAGCCGTAAAAGAGCAAGGCATTCACTACCACAATTACTGAACCTAAGGCATCTCCAAAAACATGCAGAAAAACTCCACGCATGTTAAGTTGTGCACTAGAGTCTTCTTCAACTTCCTCTTCATCCAGAGGATAGTGGCCAGCATTCCCATTCACTTGTACGTCACTCATGTCATCTTTCATATCACCTGACAAGAAAACAATAAAACAGTTAGGCATGAGCTATAATACAACACGTTACTGTAATTCCTTATAAAATTATATCCAACGGTAAGCATGGCACACTGAGCATGAAACCAAAAAGCAACTCAACCCACACACTTAGCAACACCTTCTCTGGCTGAGGAAAATTCACTTTTCCCAATACGTGATCAAAATAATCTAGAAGGCAACAGTTTCTACATGGAGATTAAAGATGTAGAGTGGCAAAAAATGAAGATGACCAGGTTTTAACTTACTCTACTGAAAAACTACTTTCACCTTTTCCAGCTGTTTAACCATTTGCCTATTCACTGTTTGTTTCTTAAACAAAATGCAAAACTACAGAGGATATGTCAAAAAGCTGGTTTAAGTGCTCAGTTAGTTACATTTGTTCCTTCTTTTGAAACACTGATAGACTGGTCACATTGCAAAAATCCATCTTTAACCATAGGACTGCATTGCTATTTCACATTAAAATTTGAAGCTAGAAGCTCAAAAGCTGTATGAATACAGCTGTGTAGTAGCCTCTTTTCAGGTTTACCAATGCCTTTTCAAGAGGCTTCTGAATTCAAGGAAAAGGAAGTTCCTCCAAGACAGTGCATGGAGTTAGCAGGACTGTGAGATACAATCAGCTGAAACTTTAGGTCTAAAACACAGAATTTACCAGCAGAATTGACTATAGGGCAGTGTAAGTTATCATTGAAACTCTCTGAGTATATGAACTACTGTTATTTAGATTTCAGAATAAATAAATAAATAAATATTAAAATTATATTTTTTATGCAAGTGACATAGCTGTTGAGTGACATACAGCTTGTGATGTCCAAAGTCATATGTCATGGACTGTGCATAAATTAACATTTTGGTGCCCTCCTTTGTCACAACTGTCTGCAATATTTACCACTTCAACACAGCTAACCAGCTACATGGGAATAAATACACGCAGCGTTACAAAGAAGAATCCTTTCTGAAAGAAAATCATCTTCCAATGTTCAAATTGGAGAGAACTGTACATGATTAACCTCCTGCTTTTCTTCAGAAACTCTTCTTTGGACACTTCCAGTGCTAAAGAAATGCAACAGGCACTAGCTCCTGGCCCGACAAACTGAAATAAGGAGCTCTTACTGCTTCTGAGGTTATTGAGTTCAGAGCTTTGTAAACATTAACACGTTAATAAGACGTGCAGCTTTTGCTGTTCTGCCCTCATGGCTGTGATTCTGCAGTTGCAGAGTGCCCATGAGTCCGCTCCTCTCTGAAGGAGTGGGCTCCTACCTAGGCTGAGTTCCAAGCTCCAGCTCACTACCTCATCCAGTATGCTTCTGCCCTGAAGCTCCAGCTACATTTTCCACACTACCTCTAGGAGTTATGGAACACAGGACCTGTAACTTTCCAGAGAAGTAAATACATTAGAGGGAAATATCTCAGGTTACAGAGTTCAGACCTCAAGGTCCATGAGAGCAAGGAAAGATGAACGCTCTACTTTGTACCAAGTGCTTGGAATAATGGAGATCTGAAAAGTCAGTACAGCTATCTATACGAGTGGGTAACGGGAAACATAGTTCGAGAAAGCCCTTTAACTTTTTTTTAATGGCAAATGATTAAAAACGTGTCCATTTGAAATATTGAAATGTAACAATAAACTGATTATTTTATATAAAGTGCATGCACAGAAATGCCTAGTGCAGGACTAGCCCCTAAAGCTATGCCTTCTTTTCTCTCCCACCTTAGGAAATCAGGACTACACCACTCTGCAATTTCCAATGAAGGCACAGGACCACCCTTGTCTTCATCTCTACATCTTACATCTTCTCCCAAGCCTCCAATCACATTTACCTGTAACTTTTCCACAGGCAAACTATGAATAGCTCCATCCATTACATAATCATGACAGGGCACAGAAGGAAATACAAACTTATTTCAAAGTTTCACTGTGACCAAAATTATGCCCTATTACCACCTAAATACCCACAACAAATTATTTGTTGTTGCCAGAAGCACATCCATGAGACATTCCAGACAAGTTAGCTCACAACAATATGCATTTTAATCCATGCTATAACCTTTTGCTCTAACTAGTCCAAAACTTGGCTAAAGCAGAACTTTTAACCATTAAAGAATACTTCCCAAGCCAAGACATGTATGAGACCAAGGGTAAAGGGAATTTTACATTGTTTGAAAGTGATTATTAGGATACCTTTGTTGGCACTAAACCAACATTAAGAGCTTATTTCGTGGTCAAGAAAATGGTGTATTCAGAGGAACTTCCCTACCCTCTTGAAAACCTTTCTTTACAAAGCCAACATGGAGTCAGAGAAACAGAAACTAAGTTTCTCAAAAGGCCATTGGAACCTGTGACCACAGAAACCTGAAACTGTAGCAAAGTTCACTCCGATCAATTAAAGCTCCCTTTAAGCTAAAACAACGGTCTGCAGATGTCACCCGGAAACTGAAGGAAAGAAATTGTTTTCCAAAGCCTGAAGTCCATTCCTTCTGGAGACAACGATGCCCTAGGAACAGAGAAGTGGCAATCACACACACTTTTCACTCTTCTAGCATGCAATACTTGGCTTCAACCAAGCAACTTCAAAATGAACTATCCAGGCTTCTGGATCCACTAAAGAATAAACCAAGAAACTCCTGCCTACGAAACAGTTTAACCGCACTTGGGGAGGGAAGATTTTAAATGTATGTTTGTGTGCAGGTGAATGGGAAGGCGCATGCTTTAGAAAGCTAAAGAAAAATTATTCCAAGACACCACACATGTGCCCTGACATCAGCATGCTCCACATTCCAGCTTCCACAGTTCCGACCGGCAATTTCCAAGACTTCTTCCTAGTAATACCAATGCTAGGAAGAAGCACAACGTTATTGCAGTGGAATAGACTTCAGTATGTTTGGTTTAGATGGAGAGTAGCTTCCCAGGTAGCTGGTAACTGACCCAATGGAGCAATCCAGCTGCCGGGACCGAGGCACTGAGCCGTGCTCCATTTGATGTGCAGCCAGTTCGGATGGCATTAGGAGAGCGTCTTGTGACAGCTCGTGTCGCTAGGCAAGAAACGCTTGTCATGTGCCTTCCCTTGCAGAACCAACTTTTTTCCCAGGGCAAACTGCTTTATGCTAAGACTCTTACACTCTGACCTGTCTGCAAGACAAAGATGCAGCTTAGGGCAGCCGAAGGAAAGGCGTGAGGAAGAGGTGCGACACCCACGTGCCCCAAGAGCTGCTAACAAAGTTTCTCGCCTCTTTCCCAGGAGTGGGGACACATGGTCCTCACAGAGCCCGCACCAGGTGGGACCAGGACGGCCACCGCCCTACGCGGGGAAAGGACTCCTCCCGCTTTTCTACGCGTGGATGGGGCAGCGGCGCTTCCCCGCGGGGCTTACCCAGCTTCTCCTGGCTGACTCCGTTGGAGCTGCTGCAGTTCTCCACCAAGGTGCTGGTCTCCTCGCGGTGCAGCGCAGCCTCCCCGTCCCCGGGCGGCTGCTCGGGCTTGGGGCCGCCGCGGGGGTGCTGCTGCCGGCCGCCGTGCGAGTGCCCGTGGGCGTGCCCGTGGCCCCCGACGCCGTGGTGGTTGAAGAGGCAGAGCCCCAGCAGGTTGATGATGAGCCCCGCCACCCCCACGGCGATGACCACCAGCGGCTGCTGGATCTCATGGGGCTCCGTGAAGCGCTCGATGGCCTCCAGCAGAATGGTGAAGCAGAGGGCGGTGAGGAACACGGCGTTGACGAGGGCGCCCATCACCTCGGCCCGCACCCACCCGAACGTGTTCTTCTTGGTGGCGCGGGTGCGCTGGGCGAAGCGCACGGCCACCAGCGCCACGACCAGGGCCATCACGTCGGAGAGCATGTGGAAGGAGTCGGAGAGCATGGCCAGCGACGACGTGACGCGGCTCACCGCCACCTCCACCACGAAGAACAGGAAGGTGAGCGCCAGCATGCACAGCAGCCGCGCCCGCC
>WAAG01059446.1:16033-32172 GCA_013390105.1 Tichodroma muraria | reverse complement strand
GGGGCGGGGCTCCCCCTGCGGGCCGCGGGGGCGGGGCCCGGCGTGAGGGGCGCTGTGACGTCACGCGCCCGGAGCGGGGATTTCGGGTGGGGTTTGCGCTTTTTCTATGATTTTTGCGGGGGAGTCTCTGTTTAATTCTTTTCCTCAGTGTTCGTGACACTGAGGGCAATAAGATGAGTGCCGACGCGATCAAAAATAACTGAATAGCGGCTAAAAGAAATTGGAAGAGAAGAAGAAAGAAGTTTTGCTTGGAGTTTTGAAAGGCTATATAATTTAATAACATGTTAATAAAATAATTATATAATAATTGCGACATTGTTAAATACTAATTATTAAATTTTATAATAATTGTTCTATTATAATATAGCGGAAAATATTTAAATGCTAAAAGGTCAGTCCCTGGACGCTGCTTGGTTTGTTAAGTTTGTAGTTAGGAAAGAAAGCGTTTTGAGACATCCAGAAAAATCACAGAAGCGTAACCACAGAATTAAAAAAAAATAAAAATAAAAATCGCCAAAGGCAGAGCTGGCCTCTTACTTTGCCTACCGTGTTCCAGGGACCCAACAAACACGGCAGCAAGAGAGAGTGTGAAAGAATATTCCATGGGCAGAACACGGAGAGGAGACAGCAGCCCTAGCCCTTTGCAGCTGTAGAGGTGTAGCTGTGTGTGTGTACCCATAGAGGCAGGAAGAGAACCAGTGCCCTGAGGAGAAAGAACTGGCCAGAATGCAAAATGGTGCTTCTATACTTGGAGATGTCAAAGGGATTGTGGTTCAGGATCCGTGCAAAGGCTCCTGACTCCATTTTGGCAGTAAAATGACAGAAGGTGCTCACGTGTGCACAAGGAAAACGTTATCAATGAGCGTAACTGAGAGCAGTGATTCAGGACAGGCTTCCCCTGTGCTCGGCAGCATCTTCATGAGCCCACGCCTGGATGCCACACTGTTATCTGTGTGTGCCATCCCCCCACCTTTGCTTAACCTTCCTCACACGGCAGAGCTGGCTTGGGCACCACAGGCACTGCTGTGCTGACCCGTGACCCTGAACCCTGTTTTCTGTCAGAGTATCCTCGTGTCAAAATCTAGGTGTGCTACGCACTGGACGTAACGGTAGCAGCCCACACAGAATTCTTTAATGACCATTGTAAAAAGAGTCAGCAATTAGATTGCTATAATATTCTCCTCGCCTTCCTGGCTTCCCGTATGCCCTAACGTCACTTATAAGACGTAAATAATCGGGAAGCTGAACGGCAATTACATGCAAACGGAACATGCCCGTGTTGTGTCGTCCTCACTCCCACACAAGGCCATTAGTTAACAAGGAAGAATTGCCCAAATTTAGGATATATGGGTCAAAGAAACTGGTACAGCTCAAGCCTCTTTTAATTCCTGCAGGTGAAGTGGGTCATCATTTTACAGGGATTGCTATTAATCCAATGGAATTTAGCTAGGAAGGGAGGGAGGACAACAAGTTTGGTGTCTTTCATTGGCTCGGCTTCAGAGTTAGTGAAACTGTGTTTTAGCTGGTTTCCACTAGGATGTCACCATTGTTTTCTTTATTAAAAGTCCTCAGTCCCTTCCTGAGAGAAATAACAGGATATCAATATCAGTAAAACCCTGACGAATAAAACTTCATTATAAACTGTGTCAAGAGATTTGCCTAATTTAAGGAGGGCAGTTAGGGCTTTTGGGGCTTCTTTCTTGGTATGCAAACAATGTCCAGATCAATTTGTGATCCTTTTAACATTTCTTCGCCGTGAGATATCCTGATCTGCTCAAGGATTCCCACACCACTGGTCAGTGTGCTGCAGCCTTCCCCTTACAGGATGACATCTTGTTGATCCTTAGCCATGTCCAGGGACAGCTTTTTGTCCTGCTATACCAGGCTGAATGCTTGATTCTACTTGGGGCCAGAAGCCACAAGGCATGGGCCATACACCCCAGGAGAATGGGAGGGTGTGGTTTCTTCCCAGGCAGGGAAGAAAAATGGTTCCTGAGGCCTTCCACTGCTCCCTGATGAATAAGGCTGGGCACACAGTTTTGACCCAGCCACTGTTGTCTCCATGGGCTTCATAAACATGGTCTTCGACGAATGATCCCCTGTGGCAGCCCAGTCCTGCTGCTGGACGTGCCAGGCATGGACCGGCAGCTGGACCACACAGGAGTTCACACCGCTGCCTCTTCCCCACACTCCTTCTTGTAAACCAGTGGGCTGTACACTGCACTTTCCAGGCTTTTCTATTGTATTACCATATACCAGCAGCCAAGAGGAACAAGGATAGTTCCTAAACTTAGGGCTGTCCATCTGGCAACATCATCAATTTTAAGATTAATGGGAAAGTGACTGATACAGGTACCTAATGAAACCATAAATGGTGTTTTATAGGAGACACAATGTTCCTGCTTATGCTTTTAGGGAGAATACTTTGTCTTCAGAGTAGGGAGGACTCTGGATTTTTTGTTGTTCTTTTTTTTTTTTAGGCTTCCAGGCATTGTTCATGACTCAAAGAATTCTTTCTTGGCTCAGCTTCCGGTCCACAGATGTGGAAGGACCCATCTAAAATCTGATTACTTACCATAAATGCTCTTACCATAAATTCCCCCTCTGTGGAATCTGTGTTTTGAGGGGAGAAGTAGCTGTGGATGTCTGGCATATAGCTTCCTCCCCCCAGAGCCAGGTGACAGGTCTGAAGAGAGAGCTGCTGCTTGTCACCTGTCCTGCAGCGGAACGTTTTGTACCGGCTGCTCCTGCTGGGCTCTCCTGAGCCAGCCGAGCACTGTGTGAAGAACAGGACTTTGGCTGGGAATTTTGCTATTACTCAGCATGTTTGCTGAGTAAATAAAGTCACTGCTTTTCCCCTTTGAATTTCTGCACAAGTGGAGAGATCTCCAGCACGGAGGGCTTTTCATCACTCTGTGCCTTTCCACTTGGAAAAGGTGAAACCTCTGTGCCTATAAAGTGCCGATGCAGTCACATATTACAGAGCACACTGCCTCCTTTTAACACCTAACTCTTCCCCTTTATGTGCAGTCATCAGACCTGTCGGCTTTTAATGAGGGCTTGTGGGACTGTGGCAAACATGTCTCCATCTGTCTGTTCCACTTCAAGGCTGTCAGTGTTCATTTTAAGCTGCGTTTCTCGCAGGCAGCGTCTCTCTCTCTGGTAGTTGTCCTTACAGGGTTTCTTCAAATTAGATGCAGTCGGCAACACCAAAGCCACCAGAAGCACTCACTGTCCGGTTACCTGCACAAAAAAGGTTGTTCCTCGTAATGAAAAACAACACAAATGAAAAGTGAGTATTACTGTTCACATAGCTCTAGGTTGGATTCACTGTTACGCACTGATTCAGGAAAGCAGCTTTATCAAGGAAAGGACTTAGACGTGTTTGCAGTTAATTAAAAGGCCTTCTCTGAACAGAGGCAAGTTAGGCATGTGCTTACATGCTTTTGTTTGTGACATGTGAAGAAAGACTATAGCAGTAATTGGCACTGAGATAGGAAATGAAGGACACCTTGCTCTATAAAGAGATTTCTTCTTCTACCTGGTTACTGTGTCTGTGAAATCTGGGCTCTTTGGAAGTCAGTGGCAGAACTGCAGGCAAGTCGAGGGGGTCAGTATATCATCTGCTATACTTCTTCTGAACCTTCCAAAGCGGATTAAAAACCCTTTTTTTTTTCTCCTTCTGAAACATTTTGTCCCTAATGAAAAAACAGCTAATTTTTAAAATATGCCTCTCTTATGTCCAGTTTTGATCTTTCCTTTATTTTTCTTTTTTTACTTTCAAGCTGTTCACTTGATTCAATGGCATTCAGTATCCTGTAACTGCTCCAGAACTTTGGGCACAATTAACTGTATGGCCAATCTGTAATTGTTTCTAATGAACAGGCATGCCCTTTTTGGTGGACTAAAGAGCATTTCCTGGCTGCTTTGATTACCAGTTTGTCTGCTTATGATACAAATAGTATTTTCCTAAAATCCACAAGTAGGCAGGCAAAATAGTTGCTCTAATCAGCCATGAAAATAATACTGATAAGGTATTAGTTAGAGCTAATGCCTTATTCAGCCAGTGCTTGAGTGGATCCAACTAGAAAAATCACCACCATATTAATCATTAAAGGAAAAAAGGGAGGAAAACTTGTGGTGTTACTCACTTTTGCACACAGTGTGGCTCTCTGGTGGAAAGAGTAACATGATTCAACAGGGATGGAAAAATTCTGTAAATATGGAATTCTGGAAAGAAAAAATGTCTTTGCATCTGATTGGTTCATAACATTTTTAATTACAGAAATAAATTATTATCCTTCATATGGCATTTTTAATAAATCATACTGTTAAGCTCTGCCTTTTATTATCTTTAGAAAGAACATGAGACCAAGCCATTTCTCTTGGAGACATGGTAATGAGTATCAACGAATCAATGGGTAACTGCTGAGGACAGACACTGAGAGAGATATGTGCTAATCACCATGGTGCCTGCTACACCTATTTACAGTATCAGCTCCTGTTAGAGAGCTCACAATACTTTCTGCTGCCCAAGCTGGTTAGTTTGGGACAGGGATTTTCTCTGTAGGATCCTCTTCAGGATGCTGAATTTCATTGGTGAAGGATTTCTAGATGGTCTCTTGTTGGAAGAAGATCACTCAGGTCCTTTGAGGTAAGTCCCTACAGGAACAGTTAATGCTGTAGGAACTCATAAACATGCATGTACTGGCATTGGAAAAGGCAGTTCAAAACTAGTTCAACAAGTGCAGCTCTGAGTCGTGGGAGGTTGCAGAGCACCTCCATGTAGTGCTGCAAAGAGGCAATGCCCTTTGGTGGCACATTTTACCTGAGGAATGGAGCTACGCTGGTTTATGTCCATGTCTCCTGGGAGCTCAGTGACATCAAGGTCACACTGTGCAAAGACCTTAGTCCCAGTGAACTGAGCTGGGCAATGTAGGACCATGGTGCCAGAAGAGAAAGATCCCCAGGCAGATTGGAAAGGAAGTCATCCCCCTGGCTGTGTATACGCAGAGTTTACAGGCTGCTTCCTGGAACAGCCATGAGCACAGGATACGGCGCATCCTATCATTTCTGCTGTGTGAGGCTGGCCTGCCTGCAGCATGGCAAAGAGCCTGGTGGCACAGGATGTGCAGGGCATGCTCAGGCTCGGGGCCCCTGAGCAGTGCACCCTGACAGGCTCCTGCTCTGACCCGGCACCAACAGGTCTGATCTGGAGGACAGCCTCAGGCTTGCCTTCCCCGGGAGCCCAGGTACTCCTGGTGTTTCCAGCCAGCTCACCTACCCACACACTGCTCCTGCTGCCACAACACACACCAGGCAAGAGCTGCAGCCTTCTGTCCTGACACAAAGTGTGTAAAGTCATCCAAGTGGCTGAACAATAGCATACTCATAATTTTACCATTTGTGTATTAGATATTTACTGTGTCAGCTTTAGGTGATGAATTTGCCTTTCTTATAAAATAAATACTGATGCTTTGACTTGGAATGTGCCGCAATCCCAACTCTGAGACCTGCTGGACACTGCTGCTTTTTGCAGACGCCACATGTAGCCTTCATTTAAGGATGGAGACATGAAGGTCTCTTTTTAAGGATCAATTACATTTGATGTTTGTCAAATCATATCCCAAGGCAGTAAACATAGACATGTTAAGTTTATGTTCTGTAACTGCATCTATTAATTTTCTGAACTGCCTTCTACAGAGGCCATTTTGTTTTCAACTTAAGCTAGTCCAACTAAAAGCTGGTGCCAAAAGGGGCCACTGCACGTCCCTTTCAGAAACTATATTCCTGCTCTCATCCAGGCCTCAGATCTAGCAATTAGCGCATATGATGCCATGAGGGGCATCAGCTTTGCCTGCCAGTGCAACCAAAATCCAAATTGTTTCTCATCTTCATTGCTTTTCAGCCAGTTCAGCAAGCTAATCCTATTTACCTAGGGCAGCAGGATTGCTAGAGCTGACACACAGGACCATGTGATTGGGGCAGGGAAAAGTGTGTGACCATATACTGGCATCCACTGATGCTGGTCATGAAACCACAGCCTCAAGTGGACAATAAGGGAGGGATTCTTGTTTGAGAATTGGTAGCTGATACACAAACATCTTGTGATCACAAGTCTCCCTTTAGAGTCAGCAGAGATCTAATCAGCTTTGTCAGTGGAGTCTGCAACATGGTTTATCTCCTCCTACAGTGCTAAGTACTTGATCAGATGAATTCCATCCTTAGAGTGCGCATTTCTGTCCTGGATTATAAAAAAAGCCTAGTGTGAATTGCTTGGAGATTAGGCCAATGGTTAATGGAGTAACTCCTGCCCCCACCATTAGTTTTGCCCACTATAAAACAAGGATTTTCCTTGTTCTTACACTAAAGAGCATGAGCTAAGCAAATTCTTTAATGACACAAACTGAGTAATGTCAGCAGAAAGAGTAGAATCCAGTGGCATGTCCTGCCAATACCAATGGTTGTACCAATATGCTAGAAATTTGATGTTCAGGGCTGTGTTCCCAAATTAAAATTCACAGGCACAACATCGGAGGCGTTTTGATTTAATCAGTGCTGGGCAGTTGACAGTTCCCTCAGAAGCAAACATAAAGGGTGGCTGCTTTTGGAAAGCAGGTCATTTATGTAGGTGATTAAACACAGAGGAGCCTCACTTGCGGCATGAGTTTTCAAAACACCTTCATCCAGATCTTATGAGCTAATTCAGTACAGTTCATTATCAATGGCTATTTGCATAGCAAAATAGTGACTGTGAACATTGCTTCTTGCAAGTTTTATTTGTGTTAACCTGCTTTATAGCTAACCAGATGTTTCTGCCTTGATGTTTGGGGAAACAAGGGGTCAGATTGGCATGCGTGGATTAAATGATTTTCTACAGTATCTGCAGAGCCAATGGAGGCAACCCATTTCCATCACTGCTAAGATGACAAAGCAGTTATTAAATCCAGCAGTTACAGTGGCTGTCCCAAGAAGGACTTGTCAATCAAGTTTCTAAGTAATCTGTTTGTGTTCCATCTCCCTTATTGACTAACAATGTATGTTATCTGGTTAGTTAACTGTGGGGATAAAGGTCTTTTTTCCTGTCATTTGTCAAGCTCTTGTGTAAAATGCTGCAGTTAAACTGTGTATAACCTTAGGATCCTGAACAGTGCCAACTAAAGTTCTAGGAATATGCTTATTCAGTTTTTTATTAGCCACATAAAATAGATAAACTTTGTACCTTTGCCAATTAAATAAACTTGGACCTATCTCTTTCTTGGAAATTCTACTACAGAAAGATATTGTGCTTGTAAAAAGGGAAATATATAAATAAGCAAAATATGTATTTGAGGAGCAGTAACATAGCATGTCAGTATTGTTAAAGCTCCAGTATGCACATTTTATAGCACTGTAGTGATATAAAATCACCATAGGCATTATCAAAACACTTATAGACACTAACTGTTAAAATCAATGAATTAGGACATCTTTTTCAAATTGGTCTTCAAATGTTCTGTGTTGTTGATAATTATATCCAACACCTTTGTATCTAATTATAAGTAGGAAAAATGTTTCACGGAGAATGATTCATGGAGATTTGATTACAGCCTATAAGCACACAGAAAGTCAGCCAAAAGTGTTTGTGTGTTCACATATCCCCAAAGAGTTGTAACAGGCTGGGCTGACACAGTCCTCCATGGGAGAAAACCATTCCAGTGGATTGCCCTCTAGGACGCTGCGTGGGTGAACAAGGATTTGGGTGTGCATGTGTGGCCACTCCTGAGATCTTCTGTATGGCAACATGCAGGCACTGTGTAGGCTGGGAAGTGTTACAGGAGAGAGAGGAGGAGCAGCTTGATCTCTGTCATTATAATTCACCATCGTCATATGGGATGGATTCCTGGCACTGGCTCTGGCCTGATCCAGCAGCTGGGGCAGCAAGGGCCCATCACCTCCTACCAGGGCATGTAGCATGAGTGAGCTTTTCCTCTGCTGAGGTGATTCATCCTAGCCCTGCATACCACAGCATCCTCCTGACCTTCCCAGTCCTCCCGGCCTCCTTAGTCTCTCTGTGACCTGCTGTAACTGTGTCACACAGCCTGCTTGTGCTGGTCAGGATGGTGACACAGATCCCAGCGTATGGATGTGGGTCTGGCAGCCAGATCCCAGTGCCTGGTCTGCCCATGGCAGAGAGCAGCCAGTTACAGGAGTCCAGTGCTGTACCCTCTGACTGCCAGGCCCCAGCGTAACCCCAAACTTGGAGGCAGCCCAGTTTCATGTTTCTGTCTTATCCACTTCAGCCAGCGAGGCAACCCTCTGGGCCAGCAGGATAGCACATGTGCCTGGGGACCCTCCCACCTGCAGCACTGCTGCCAGCTCCCCTTCCTCACTCCTGCACAGGTGTTTATCTGGGACAGCTGGAGCCTTCCAAGGGGAATGGTCACCTCCAGCTCCTCCTTTCAAGACTGCCTGCACAGCCTTTGGGTGTGCCTGAGTGCCATGATCTGCAAGGTCTCCACACAGGCTTTTGAAGCCACCAAGGTGCAAGCCAGCTAATGATTAAACCTGCTTTCTCAGTTTTACTGCTGGAGAAATGCTTCTGTGGCAAAACACCAGGAGAGTACAATACTCCTTTCACATCAAAAGAATATGCAGACACCCAAGGTAAATACTGGCCTGCATTGAGCACACTTATTTCTGTGCTGCTATCTATTTACCCTGATGGTTTCAGTGAACTGAGTTCATCAGCCCTCTAAAGAGTTCTCAGAACAGTGGCCAAACAATGTCACTTTCCGGGGTTTATTTGTTTCAGTTAAAAAAACCAACAGTGTGACTGAAAAATACAAAGGAAATGGAGCAGACAGTCAAGAAGGAACAAAGACAGCAAGAGGGAAAAGAAAATCAAAAGCAAGTAATTGGCAGAGTTAGAATTAGTTATTTCTATTAATTCCAAAATTCTTGCTTACTTCTGCCAGCCTCATTTGATTGCAGGGCAACAGGGGCAGTCTCTATGGGTTTCCCTTCAGTTAAAATTATTTGTTTATAAGACATGTTATTTGTAATAAACATAAGGGTATCACTTTGTGAAAACATTCTTCTTCAGGAAGTAATAAAACACTTGCTCAGTTTAAAGTGTGTCCTCAAGTGTTTTTGCTGGATGGGTGTTATACTCATGTGGCTTTACTCCACTGAATCATCCCCAGAGAGAGCAGAAATGAGGGATGGTGGGGAAAGAGATTTAGAAGCAAATAAACACTCTAAATCAAAAGGACAGCACTTTGTGTGCAACCCAGGCCACAATAGCATCAATGGCTCCCAGAGGGCCAGAATTCCTCCTGCATTTACCATCCAAGGACAAAGCCTAATAACCTTGCCCTCGCTTTTCCTACTGCAGCAGCTTTCCCTTGGTAGTTCGCAAACCTCAGTTCAGCATTGTCTGACACATGGCAGATGTCTCCCAGAGCTGTGGAGCCCCCACACTGTCATTCTTCTGATGTCACTCAAACTTAAGGGACTTACCAGCAGGGGATGGGGGGAATGCATTTGTCAACAGCTTTTATTACAACAGTTCTTAGTAGGATTTATATTTTATGAAAAATGACAGGTTTTCTTAGGAGTTTCCCATCCTTTGCAGATGCTCTAAGGGAGATGAAAGAAAACCTACAGAAAATCTTGAGGGCAGGTTCTGAAATTATTGCTCACAGGCTGATCATTAGGACCTGTGGCTTTGATAGAACTTTAAACCCTGACTCGGAGACTCTCACACCAGGGACTCCTGCCTAAATTGTGTACTGTCTTCTTGAAATCTATCCAGCAGTGATGAAAAGGTTTCAGGTTGTGGGGAAGCCGTCTCATTCCTCAGTATCTCAGCCCTGCAGTCCGGCTATCCCCTGGCTGACGGTGTCTTCTGGCAAGAGCAGCCCAAATCACTCAGGTCCACACTCTGGAAATGTTTCAGAAGTAGATAAATAAAACATTAATGAGGATCAATATAAGAGAAAATCCAGAAATAATACGCTGCAAAGAGATGACCCTAATAAACAGCTGAAGCAGTCAATGCACTTCTTATTATGATGTTAAGCCCAAATTTTAATAAAAAGTTTCTTCATAACTCACAGAGGAAGATGTAATCATGAAATGGGTACTGAATTAGAATTCTTGATTATAACACATGCCTTGAAAAGGCAGTTACATGGAAATCCTTTGCTTCCAATGATGCTGAATTAAGGTTAATGTTTCTACCATCGCAGGGCAATTACAGTGGAACCCCAAGTACCTGTAAATAAACTACTGTTGTTTGAACAACCACTCTCACTCCCCTACTAAGGGACAATTAGCTTAGACAAAATTTTAAAAATGGAAAGCATATCAAATATAGTTTTTTGATACCTCATCAGCAATCTAGGTAAAATTACCTAGAATTATCCTTCCTCTTTCTTGAAGAAGTAACCACTTCATAAAACACATAAGCAAAGTGACACTACTCTGAGCACCCTAGATGAGGAAGCAGAGCACTGAGTGCACATACAGACAGGCTCACCCTGTCAATTCAGAGTGAACTTCCTTTCATCAGTTACTGGGCTTAATTTAAGTAGCAAAATTAGAAGGCTGGATGTTGCCACAGAGACATTTTCAGTTTGCCTTGTGGCCTGTGTTGGTGTGCAAAGACAACCCATGTCAGCATGGGGCTGTTTCTTCTAGCAACATGCTTAAAACAGACCACAAACTCACTGCCAGGTAATGCGAGTCCTAAACAGGAGTTTCCTTAGAATAACTCCCAGGCTGAGAAATGTCTAGTACATGCATTTATTTAATTCTTTATTATATTAGATTTACATTACATTAATGTATCTATTAAACATTATATTTTGCATTTTAATATTTATATTAAAATATGCTATATATTTATACACAAAATATAATATTATGTATTATGTATTATGTTCATGCTTATTTCATGCATTTATTATTACTTATTACTTGCCAAGGACAGGAAGGAACCTCACTGCTAATCATGGGTCTTAATGTGGTTTGGGGACCTGTGTTGTGAGGCTGGGTTCATGTCCCATTCCTCAGCACTGCTGGGGCTGGCACAGCGCAGGAGGATTTACAGCATGCTAAGGAGTCCTCCTGGCATTAAAGAAGTGAGCAGCTCCTCTTCTTCCGGGCTGAGTCACCAGGGAGAATGAGCCTGTAAATGGGAGAAGACATCATTGTTCTGTGTTTGGGTACTGACAAGGAGAGTAGGAGACAATTCTGTGTTTGCATACGTGAAAGCTTTCTTCACCACTGCAAAGACTCAATTTTATTCAGTGTTTTCCTTGTCGATGCTTCTGATTTTCTGTAAGAGAACAATTGGTGATTCAACTGTAAGATCACTAAAAAATATTCATTCACAGCCCGATATTGTGGGATACTGGATGAGGACTGAAGTTGGCAGCATGTTTGGTAGTGCATGTTTTTATAATAATAACAATAATAAATTCATGCAAAACACACACAGTTTTTCTCCAACTTTGTACCAATTGTTTACATACAGTGTGTTTTATCCACTACTAACTAGGAAGAGTTAAATAGCATTATTCAGTATGAACAGATCTCAAAGTACTTCACTACAGCATAGAAATGTCTTCAATCCCACTTTCTAAAGGTGAAGGGTTTGAGGGGGGAGGGAGGTGTCTCTTTTTAGGTTGGTTGGGTTTTTTTGTTCTAGGTTTTGGGTTGGTTTTGGTTGGTTGGTTTTGGGATTTTTGCTTGGGATGTTTTGGGGGGTTTTTGAGAAAGTTGTGAGTTTTCCCAAGCTGAAGATGTGAAGGAACAGCTCGGTAAGGGATGCAGGGGCGGGACCTGCAGAAAGGCTTTAAAATCAATTTCCATTTCTGACAGCAAGTCTTGCTTGGAACTGAGGCGATGTAAATATGGCAGGCCACGTGCAAACGCTGCAAATCAGCGATATGTATATCAGCGACAGCAATAATGCTGAGCTTAGAACTGACCTGGCAGCAAGTGCTACTTCACTTCCAGAAAAGTGGCCTTGAAGACGGAATATAAACTGAGAAAAAAAAGAATTTTTAAAAAAGCAAGTGATCAATAGAGAGAGCATCTGCAGCAGCATCAGCAGGAGCAGTGACTCTCCCCAGCGGTTTTCTGCCTCCTCTCCTCTCGTTACCCCGCTCATCCCTCCCATGCCCTCCCCGCCCCTGGGCTCCGCCGGGCTCTCCCCGGGATGCGGCGGGGAGCGGCTGCGGGGTCACCGGGGCCGTGGAGCATCCAGCCGGGCAGGGGGACACCGGGGCATCCCCTTTGGGGAGTGTGGGGGGATCCTGGCCCCCGGGGCAGCATCAGCCCCGCTGACGGCATCGAGGTTCCCCCCTCCCCTGGAACCGGTGCTGCTCCTCACGCTGTCCTTCTGCGGCTTCCGCGGCCGTCGTGAGGCTCCTGGACTGGTTCGAGCTCCCCGACGTCTTTGTGCTCTTGATGGAGCATCCTGAGTGCACTCGGGACTTCTGGAATGCCCTGGGGGAGCAGGGATTCAGTTTTTGTTTTCAGTCGCAGAAGGATTTGGGCTGTTCTACTCCCTTTTTCAGCTTTGGTCCGTGATATTTTTCTTGGCCAATACAGGAGTAGGGGGTAAGGGGATAAAGGCAGGGTTTTCCCTACTCGGCTGTCCTCTTCCAGCACCAGAAGCTTTCTTTCACAACCCAAAGTTTGTAAACAAGAGTCAGGTGCTGGTGAGAAGGCAGTGGGTGTGCCTTGTGCCACCACTGAAGCCCTCCCATTTCCAGGGATGCCTGAGCAAATGAGGGTCTGAGGGAGCAGCATCCACTCGACGAGCTCTGCCTGTGTCTGGCAGGAATGCCGAAGTACAGTCCTCCAGAGTAGATCTGCTTCCACTGCTACCATGGCCATTCGGGGACGATCCAGTCTCTGGACATCCTGCTCTACAACATGGTCTGTGGCGATCTTCCTGTTGACAACAATGAGGACATCATCCAGGGCTGGCTGTTCTTCACACCTCAGGAATCTCGGGGTGGGTACCTGGCTTCATGGCACAGAGCTAATAACAGTGTTGGGAGGGTGTAAGGTGGCACACAAGCATCCTACTCTTGCATCTCTGGAGAAGGTGGCACATATCCCTCTATCCTGCTCTTCCCCAAAAAGTAGAATCAATTAGGATGCTTGGGTGCAGCTCTGAGCAGCCCCAGAGTGGCCTGAGCACTGGGGGTTTTGGGGCACTGGGAGAGAGTGGACAGGAGTTTTCTCCCAACTGAGCAGAAGTTTCTGTCTTCTCTCCCTCTCCCTGGAGTGCCAGCACCTCACCACATCAAAACATCACCACTCTGCCTGTGAGTTTGAGGGAAGGGGGTTAGGAGAAAACACTTTTTATGAGGATGAAACACTTTATTCATGGTCAAAAATAAACTTTATGCTTTTGGTCCCCTTCCTCCAAGGCAATCCTTTTGTGTCCTTGCTCACCAGCTTTATTGCAGTTAGGAGGGGGTTAGGCAACCCAAAGAATGAAGCAACAGCCCGTTTCAAACTGCAGCCGCCACTTCAGTGACCCTGAACTGCCACCCAGACACAAGGTGAATGTGAAAAGCAAGTGGGTTGCAGGGACAGAGGTCTCACCCCTGTGAAAGTTGGGAGGAAATCAGAAGTGGCAAAATGTCATTTCAGCTCAAACCCTGCCCAACTTGTTCATCTTCCACCTGTAGGCCCCTGCAAAATGGCCAGGCAGAGCTGGACTCTAGCAAGGTTCAGTTTGGAGTACTTTGTGCTCCCTAGCATGAAAGTGATGGAATAAACTCTAGTGTGTATTGATTGGAAAATGGATACTGAAGGAAGAATGGGATCATGGGAGATAGGGAAGTCTCTTCTTGCCTCTCCTTTCTATCTGCAGGAGCTCCTCATGAAGAGAAGTGCCTGCCCTGGGTTTACACCTGACACCTCCCCACTCATCCACCCCTCCCCTCGTTTGTGTCTGATCCATTCTGTGGACTTCATTACCTAAACTAAGAGGAGTCCCAGTATCAATCAACACAGACCACAGAGATGAACCCTGTACAGTGAAGAAAGAAGATTACAAATCTTACTTCAGGGATAGAATTTGAGAATTGTATCTTTCAGAAGTTTATAATTTAGCCTAGCAAACCACAAAACACTAAACATAGGCTATGAATCTTAAACAAAAAATGCAGGAGGTGTGACAGCACAGGGATCAATAAACTATAGGCCCTGGACCACAGGGATACCCTGTAAGCCATAAACTCCTGGCAATCTATGGCAAACACTAAACCATCAACCTTAAGCAATAACCACTTAAGCTGGGTGAAAATCTGGAAATGCTGCTATTGGTGTTTTACAACTTTTTTTAGAGATGAAGAACATGACAGAGAACAGTGGGTTCTGGCTGCCAGATAGTGTTTTTGAGAAGTTTTATATACTATTACATCTAGACTCTAGTAACACCCCGTGCAGGGGGTAATGGATCTCTGGCACAGCATCAGCTCCATTGATGGCATAGTGGTCTCCCCACGTATTTTCCACAGCCCTTTGTTGGAATAAGTGATGAGCAACAGCCAAAGGTCTGCCACAGCTGGAGAAATGCAGATTTACCACCATGAGGAAGACCCTTCTTGGGTACAGGGGCCACTTGCCACAGGGACCCAAAGAGATGAAGACTCAGAAGTGGCATCTCCCACTTTTATGAAGAAGCTTGATGGTCCTCTGTATTTATGTTTGATTTTCATTAAGATTTTAGCTGCCCAGCTGGCCAGCACTTTCACACTGTTTAAATGCTGTTCATCTGGCTGTAGAGGGGACAGGGCATGACTGCTGAAAATCAGGAGACTGGTCTGTATTTTTCAAAGATGATGCAACTTTCCCTCCAGGCTATCCTTCATGTTCTTATGCATACAAAACTTCTGCAATTTCAGAGGTGCTGACAACTAATCATATTATTAAAATTCCTGACATCTGTATTAAACGTTACTTAATTTCTCTCACAACATTCCACAGTGTACACCATTATTATCACCCTGTAAGGCTTAAGCTGTACCATATCCTTATGTACATACTTCCCTTCCCTGAGACATTAGTATATCCATCAGCATGATGGCAATGTTTTGGAAGCGCTCCATAAGCAGTCACCATTCCCACAAATGTTCTATTTGTGAATGCTCTATTTCCTGAATATGTTTGAAAATTGCATCCTGAGTGTGATTCCAATGCTACACACGTTCTATTGGAAAAACAATTACGCCCTTGTAGGAAAATGTGAATTTCAGGATTCCAAAGCAAAAATCCTGCGAGAGAACGAAGACTGTCTCCAGGATGCCTTTCACTATGTTTGACAGGTACTGGTAGGAAGTTCTTACTTCAAAAAATAAGAAACTCAAGAAATACTGCATTTATCATATTAGAGTGATAATACTTCAAGAAGAAACTGTAAGTAACACAGTTAAACAGCTTAATGCTACAGTTGTAACCTAAGCTGTTCTCATTTATTACTGCCATTGTGATTGATACAGTTTGCACTCTCTGTAGCATTTCAGATTCATAACAGTGTAGTTGTTAACCAGGACTTTGATTCAGCTATTTTTATAATGCATGCATAAAAGATGCAAAATGGCAAATCAGAGATAATTATAACTAATTGCACCAGCAAGTACTAAAGCATCCGTAGCCAAAGAAAGTCAGCATCTTGCAGCAACGTGCTTAGAACAAAACAGGTAAAAATAAATGTAAATAAGATATTAGATTCTGGATGAATGTATAATAGAGGAAGTTCTTATAAAAGACAAGGCAACAGTGCCATCTTGAGGTGGCTAGAGAATTAAAGGAAGAAGAAAACCACAGACAGTGACCGCTCAAGGCATTTTACTTTTAAATGCAGAAATGTGTAAAAGAAAATACTCTCAAGCTATTTTCTTACCTTGGCTGGTGTTAAAAGCAAAGCATTTGTGAATACCAGCCCTTTCACGAGATGATTAGAGGGATGGAGCATCTCCCCTATGAGGAAAGGTTAAGACAATTGGGATTGTTGAGCCTGGAGAAGGCTTTGGGCAATCTAACTGTGGCCTTCCAGTACCTGGACAGAGCCTACAAGAAAGACGACAGTCTGTTTACAAGAGCCTGTAGTGACAAGGAGGACTGGC
>WAAG01059443.1:290-11403 GCA_013390105.1 Tichodroma muraria | reverse complement strand
GTGACTCCTATTCACATTCTCACTTGTGCTCAAAGCAGTGGCTTAACAAGCAAAGGCTTCTGCAATCATGTATTCTCTAAAACTGTGCAAATAGTTGTCCAGCCCTGCAGTTTATGTTAATCCTAGTAATCCTGCTTTAATCAGAAGTCTGAGTACCTTTGGTGAAAGCAGACAGTCTGCAAGTTAGCTGTGATGATTTAACTTGGAAAGATTCTTCTAAAAGGTTGAATTGCTAAAACTGTCTTCATCTCCACATTATCTAAAGAGCCTTTAGTTCCCCACATAATGTTAGTTTTATTAATCACCATTCTGGAAGGTACAGACCTTGCTCATAAAACACATATTACATAAACATTAACTTCAGGACCTGAGCCATGACTGAATGCAAACCCAGTGTATTTACTGGCATATTTGTTGCATGGTAGATTTGTTCAGTTTGTACCAAAACCTTTCCTAGGAAGTACAAACTCTTTTATTACCATAATTAAACTCAAGCTTTCAATTTATTTTATTGTACATCATAGAATCATCATGGTGTGGGAACACATAAAAGTAGAAATCCATGATCGGTTTTCTTGCTTATTGCCAGGTGGGAGAAGTGATTCAAATAAAATAATCCTTTTTTAATTTTATTTGATAATATTTAATGGAAAATAGTATTTTTTAACATGTCATTTCTTTACCAGTGGGTTAATGATATTTGGTGCTTTCCTTGCACACTCATTTCAAAGATTCTGTAAAGGCATAAAAATCCCAGTCTTCATTTTTCTTTGTAAAATTATTTTAAAATGAATCAAAATTAGGTCAGATTAATTCTTTCCTTCCTCTTTTTCCACCAGTTTTGTTCCCTTCCCTCTAAAGGAATCAGTGCTTATGCCATTATATTGCATGTTTGCATGCATTATATGCATGTTTGTAGAGGGGGAATTGGCTTCCCTTTCTTCATAGTTTTCTAATCTTTTGATTGGTTTGAACAAAATTTCTAGAAAGTTAGTGGTCTCAAAGGCATTCAGTTTGTTGATGTTTTTGTACAATTGGACTCTATACAGAGAATATATCTCCAAATTTGTTGATTTTTCTGAGGAAAATAATATAGTTGGAGGACAGTCAGTAGCAGACATTGCAAATTCTGTCAAATCAGAGATATTACAAACTTTTCTAACTGCTGGAAAAGTTGATATAGGTTTTATAAGTTAATAGACAACACATATCCCATACCTCAATAAAGCAAGCCTTTTCTTCTGTTTTGAGTCTTTGTTCCTTCTCTCCCTAAGAAGGGGGGAAGAAAGATTTCACAGATTTTTTCTCCTTGAACTTCCACTAAAACTCAGCCAAAAAAGGTGATCTTTATTAGATGCCTTTTAAAGTAGGCTTTTTTAGCTAGGAGTTTTGTTTGTCGAAGAGCTATTAGCTAAAACCCTCAGACTATTTCAGCAAATCTCGTGATCTGAGCAGCCTTAACTCTTATGACTTTGAGTGCTTTGAGTTTCCTGGTTCTGAAGTGGTCATAGAGCTGATGATCAATGAATCACTGATATACTGATTATGTGAATACAGAATACTGATCAGAATACAGAGAATGCAGGATACTGATGACGTGTCCCTCTAAAAGTAATACAAATTTCTGAAGTGGGGAACCTACTTCTTACCAAAGGAATGGATTCTACATCTTTATTTTCCTGTGTGAAAAGGAGATCTGGAAGATAGTTTTGCAGAGGATTTTGTTCTCACTCTTTTTTTAGTGGGCAGAGTATGATTGATAGTTAAAAGGTGTGGGGTCTTGCAATTACCACATATATCCTGAAAGTAAGGACTATGCTTAATTGCACTCATCTGTCTACCTTTCCTCATTTTCAGATTCAAGGCTTCAACGTTACGAACAACCAGTTTTCCTATGCAAGTGACTGTACAGGTTTCTTTACTCCTGGAATTTGGATGGGCTTGGTGACATCTATAATTTTACTGTGGATCCTGACGTATGGAATCCATATGATCATGCAGCTCACAACAAACAACAGATTTGATGATCCCAAAGGTCCAGCTCTATCAGTTCCTCAGACAGAATAGCCATGGATCGACTTCATCCCACTGTGGCTTTTCCCCGTCTGATGTTTATGATTTTTATAACCTTTTTACTTCATAATATATTTAACTTAAAAAGATATCATAGGAAAAACCAGATAATTAAACTACATATACAAATGATCCTTGTGCTTGGCAGCAATAATAATTCTGTCTGTTATTATGATCATTTGTTAACAGCTTTTTGTGTTAAGATTCTGAAGTGAGACTGTTGAGGTTTTTACTTTCTCTGACTATTATTAGGAAGACCATTAAAAACTTCCTTCAGATTAGATTTTATTTGCAAAGAAAACATACCAAAACACAGATAATTGGAAGGATAAAATATGTGATGAGAAACTATATATTGAAAATACTGGTCTCTCTTAAGGCTCTTTAGTGTCATGATGATGCATCTTAAGAAATTTTAACTGTGTTTTGAAAATTTTTCTCTTGAGTAAAACATCCGGAAATGTACAGAACTAATAAAGTAAAATTCACTAAATCAGGGGTCCTGAGAAGTCTTTTCAAAATACATCACTTTTTTTCAGGTATGGTATCACAAAGGAGAATGGGTAGATTAAGCTTTAGCTTCCACCTAATGTTATCTTACTCTTGTGAGAATTATGTTGGGTAACACTGACTTGTGTTTGCTTTAGCCGTGGATGGCTGATGGGAGGTCGGTCAGTGGCAGATAGGTCCTTGTCCAAACCCATTGCAAAACCAGATTTGGTGTCATGGCAATGAATGCAAATTTTCAAGTTCAGAGCCTGTTATGATTCAATGTGCTGGTGCAGACAGCATCTTCACAGAGATAAGGTAGCTTGCTTAGCCTCCTCCGTTTTCCAGGCATCTTTGGAGAAGTTATGAAGTTCATAAAAAGAAGGAAAAATGATATTATATAAAATCATTGGAAGCACTGTGCCAATGTACTGTGTAAGTCTAAGCATTTTATGGTCATCTCATACGGCGTGCTGTATTCTTCTGCAGTTAATAGTAACACTACATCTTCTGATTGGGTAATCTGATTATGGAGTGAATTACTAAATTTTATGTAGAACTAGGAAATAGTGAAAGAGCAATGATAAAATGGTAAAAAATGGTAAAAATAAGACTTTTATTCTTTCTTCTGGAATGTTTTTTTGTGACTTTGCATGTTCAATTAGTAGTTAATCCTCCTCAAAATATCATTTTGAAAAAATTACATTTGTTAAATGAGAAAAATTCTAAATTTTCCGATCTTGATCCATGTCATAGCACAATGATACAGAGTAGAATCAACTATTTAAGTAGACAGACAATAGTTTCTATCCATCATTTCTGGGTGTCACACTTTTATTATGCAGTCCAAAAAGTAGATTAAATGCTGTCTGAAGCTATTCCTTCTGAATCATTCAATCCTGACCTGGAAAAAAAAAGGAAGTGTCATGTAACCAGCAGAGGTGTCTCCTGTGCTGTAATATTTTTCCCAAATGCTTTTCAGAACCTCAAAGAATGCATTTGATCCACACAGAACCTCTGTGTTAGAAAGGTATATTTTCTTTGCACAAATTAGTTACCAGGAGACAACTGGACTTGTTTCATTAATTCTCCCTTCAAAGCAAGTTGTATGAATGTGATGACAGAAAATTGATGTAATGGTCATGTATATATCACTAGAAGGGGGAAAGGCTATGCAAAGGACTTGATTCATAGAAAACAGCTTTCTTATGACTTTTATCTAGCTTCAGTAAAATTTAGAAGAGATTTTGTTCAACAGTGGTGATAAAAAGAACTGAAGAAGAGCCTTACCAGGCCACCTAGCTTAGGATTCCACCTCTAGCAGCAGTATGAGTGTGGCGAGCATCTGTTAGTGTTTCCTGCCAGTGTTCTCCATTCTCCACCATTTAGCTCAGGTACTTCCTCAAGCAGAAGTGTTGCACTTGTATTTAATAACTCTGGGTATAGCTACACCCCGTGGATTTGTCCAGCCTGCTCTTGAGCCTGCGGGCTCTCATACAGCTCACAGTGTCCTGATTATAGTATGGCATTGGGAATGCCTATATCCTCTCTTTCTTGCCTAGAGTGGACTCTGGAGAAACAGGCAAGGAAACAGTCTCGTATTGACTGCACCATGAGGAAAAGATAAACCACTTTCAGAGGAGCTGTTTGATGTGTTTGGTATTGCACATTCCAAGGTGAAGGCAAAGGCATTTTTAATGGAGAAAAGCTTTTTCTTTCTACCTTCTCTCACAGCAAGGATACCATGCTTTGGCAAGTAGGGCCTGTGGGTGCATATAGTCTGTTTCCAGAGGGACTTGGGATATCTTTGTAGTGGAAAGATCAAACCACAGGTTTATCCTTGTGACGTCTTTGCTGGAAAGCACATCAGGAAAAGAAGGCAACTATCTACAGCTCTAGCTGTCCTGTGGGCCAGGTGGACTGGGCTCTGGGGACAGTGGCCTGTCTGTCATGCAAAGGAGCTGCTCTCTGTCCACATGGGATGGGTTCACCTTGGCTGGCTGGTAAACACCCACCCTGCTGCTTGGGCCTCTTCTCACAGGGGCCACCCTGGCTGACAACACCTGGACACAGATATCCAGAGGGCCATGCAGGCTGCTGGAGTCCCCATGCCCTCTGAAACCCCTGCAGCTACACATCACACTCCATGTGGCAGAAGACAAGGACAATTGAGCGCTTAGTTCAGCAGGGCTGGCTTCCTTCTTTGTAAATAGAATTGTGCCTCAGGAAATTCTAAGAGGATTTTGCACCTGTCTGTGTTTGTTTCCCTTTCTGAATAAAACTGAAACCCTGTCAGGACCCCTTCAGTTTTGCATACTTCTGATTTCACAATTCAGCTTAATCATAAATGTACTTGTTAAAACATGCCTGTATTGGGAGCTGTTCCAGACAGAATATTAGCTCTGTCTGGAAAAGTGTGAGCCTTTAGGACTTCTACCAGAGTTTGCTGAATTTATCAGAAGTACTGACTTCTGTGTGTGCTAGCTCATTTCTCTACTAATTTAAAAAATATATATTGAAGATGAAGGGGATGATGAGTAAGGGTATGAGTTAGAAAAGTAAAACCTTTTTTTTCATTTACATATATATAAATGAAATTTTATGGAAAAAAAATCAGGAACTTTAAAAAACTATGACATAACTAAAAAAAATCAATTTAACTCTGAAGAATCAAGATTAAAAACAGAGAAATCTCAAAACTAAATACAAAAGTCTTGAAGAAATAAGGTATTCCATCACAAAATTCAGCAATAATCATTTGTTGAAAGGGATAACTGAGATGGAGCTAGAATCTGAACCTCCTAGTTTGTGTCCTGGTCTGTTGGTTTCTCTGCCTGTGAAATGACTCATTTCACAAATCATACAGAAACCCATCAATGACTTACAATGACACAGAATTGTAATAGAAATAGTCCAATAATAGTATTTTTATGTAGGCAATAAAGGAAGATAGGTTGTTCCATCTGCAAGGGAAAACTCAATGAAGTAATTAGCTCCACCTTTCTTTCTGTGTGACTAATAAATTACATGCAAATCTAAAACAGCTGAATTATTAGGCAGTGCCCAGGCATTAAAGAGTTCTGCAATTATTTCAGCATAAACTAAGGTCAAACAGGAGAAACTATAGAGGCTGAAAAGAAGGAATGACCTTGAAAAGCTGATTCTTAAGATAATCAGAGACACAAGAAGAAGTCTGAATGTTGGATACTGGTCACTGCTGGCAAAAAAAAAAAATACAGTAGTGGTGATGATTTTCAGGGCAAGTGAGTGACAATCCTGTTGTTAGATTAAGCAAGAGGAAGAGACAATGCACACAAGGGGGCAGGGAACTCCTTTTCCTGAAGGATATTTTTTAATCTTGCATTCAGTGATGGGCTGACCTTGCTTGGCTGCCAGATGCCCACTTGGCTACTCTCTCCCGCCTCCTCAACAGGATGAGGGGAGAAAATAAGATGGAGAATCTTGTGGGTCAAAATAAAGACAGTGATACCATTTAGCAGTTACTACTATGGGCTAAACAGGTTTATGGAACATTAATTTATCACCAATTAAAATAGGCCAGGAAGTAAGAAACCAAAGCGAGACTAAAACAATGCCTTCAGTCTGCACAAATGCCAAAAAAATCCCATGGTGTCTAATACTTTCAGTAAAAACCCTGATCTTCGGTTTGCTCTTAAAGGTTCTGTTCTCAGGTTAGTTCATTACCTATCAAAAATAAAACAAAGGAGAAAAGAACAGTTTCTTCAGAATTCAGATTTCTAAAGGCTTAGAAATATTTGAAGTACGAGGGGGTGGAGCAAGGATAAAAAAAAGAGATCTTACCAAGGGGTGGTTCCTTAAACAAGTAGTCTCTCCTAGCCAGAATGTGGGCCAGTGTCTTTCTTAATCTCCCGATTTGTGTAGGTGGAAAGGGGACTTACAACAGTGACTGAGCCCAAGAGCAAATCAGCTGCTATTGATGTCCCACAAATGAAGTGGCTTCCTTCTCTCCACCACATCTTTCTGTATACCTCCTGTGGAAACACAGGTTCCCTGGTCCAGATTATCTCGATCTCTGTATAACCCCTGGAGCTGGTATGTTCTTATATTATTATAGTTGAGCTTCATTTTATACTGTTTTTTTATGTCATTCATTATTTCCATAATAGAAGATAGTTTACTGAATGATTGTATATTTTCTGCTTTGCAGACAGAAATGTAAGTGTCCAGTAGAAGACTGAGAAACACATTTTTAGTCTTTCTTAGTATTTCTTTAACTAGTTGTATAGAAGTAACATAAAATGAATGGTGTACAGTCATCATATGCAACTAACTTTTGTAAATGAAAACCTCAAAAATAATGTTTGTAATGTAAAAAAGAACCCTAACAAATGCTTTCATAAAAGTAATTTAGGAAGGAGGGAAAGTTAAGGACTTTGTGATGTAATGTTTGAATTACAATTTTGTATATCTTACTTTGGGTAAATATGGATGCATATGGATAGCAGAGTGATCAATTTAATTATTTAACAGGTACCTTTCACTGAAGTGTACTGGCATGATTTAAGATATTGCTGTCCCTACCTACCCTGCCTTTCATTCATGTATATCTGTGCCTCAGCTGCCTGTGAAGACCACACTGCTGCACTCTCTCCTTCCGCCAAAGATGTAATGTATCAGATTTTGCACTAGAGTAGCAGAGATGCAGATTCTTGTTTGGGTCTGCCATTCCTGCTGCTGAGTAATAAAATCCTGGCAGAGGAGCAAAGCAGATAGCTGCAAACACTGATGTCTGAACATATTATAGCAATGCTGGGGAAAGATCTTTACTGTAGTTGTCAAAAGGGGAAATATAAAGGATGCAAATAGCCAAGTGCCCTGGCAGGATCTGATAGCCTGAGAGGCAGGACCAGCTCCAGTTCAGGGAATGTGTTTTCTGCCTCCGCATGCCTCAACGCACTTCAGCTAATAACCTGTGTCAGGGCAAGGTCAGGAATGCTCTGTTTTGTATCCTGTTATGAAGACCCCTAAAGGCTGTCTATGGCAGAAGATAGCTAGAGAACATCAAGATACAGCTGTGGACACCTTCTCTCATTCTGTATCTTCAGACTGCAACTGAACTGGGATGGCCCAGGCCCCTAACAAGTCTTAACTCTTCTCTTTAGTGAAAAGGAGGAAAAACAAATGTGGAAGAGGAAGGGCAGAGCAAATCATCACCTTCTCCTCAATAGTGAGAATCCTTGCCCTTCTGGGTGGTTTCCCAAGTCCTTGTCTGGAAAAGCAAGACTGCAAACAAAGGACCTAGCCACTTTCAGTAGAAGTGTGCACACCTGTGTCATGCTGGGCTGTCTTGGAACATTGTTCGAGTCTTCAACTTTCTCTCCCAAAACCACTCTTCGGGGCTGTCTGCAAACTAAGACAGGAGTCACTGCTTTGGCTACCCTCCAGAAATTCTGAGGTGCCTGAAAGGGAGTGTAAGGAGGGTACCATGCAGCTGTATCACATTTATCACCTGCATGAAGCATCAGAATTGGACCCCAGAGTGCTTGAAACAGAAAGCTGACTTCTGAGTAGAAAAATGTGAGGTTTCATCTATCTTTTTGTAACTAATTAGTATTACAATACCAAAGTCTGCTTTTGCTTGTAGAGCTTTCTTGGGTATGTACTTATACTGCAAGAGTTGACCAGTTCCATCAGTTTTTATTGATTTGGATTTTCACAAGAGTTTTTGACAGTATACTGATTAGTTTTGACATCAGAGCTTACACCTTAATGGCTTACTGCTACCAATTTCTGTGGTCTAACAGTGATTAATAGATACCTAAATGGAGATAAATTAGTATGGTGGGGTTTTCATCTGTTTTTTTAGGGGTTTTTTTCCCTTAAATAGTACAAAAACTTCTTTACTGAATATATCAGGGAATTTATAGTTCACTCATGTTTTGACATAATTTGAACCCATTTCTGCTATAATTGCTTTTATAGCACTCTGAAGTTCAAGGGGACAGAAAGGGTTTATTGGGCTAAGCATGCTTCTGGAAATGAGTAAATGACCTAAAGATTAATGATGACTTTTCTGAATTGTAATATCTGAAACTCTGTAAAACTGGTGTCTAAGAATTAAGAAAGACATAGATTTTTGCCTAATGAATTACTATCTTCTCTTTGTTGTGAAACTCGGTTAACACTTGATCTAGTTACTTTTACCAACTTATTTTATCAGAAAGGTGAGGGCCTACTTCAGTAGGATCACTGTTTTCATCTGGATAGCTGATGGCTTAACTTCAAAGATTCAGTAAGATTGCATGTTACTCATTAAGTAAATCTGCCCCTTGTCTAATCAGGAGTGTATGCATCTTCTGCAAATCCAGGGTCAGATTCAGCTGCTCTGCAATGGGACTCTTTTTCCAGAAGCTCTTTATGTTTTGTCTGGAAGTTACATAATAATCAAAATCATAGCTTGTGTGCTTCTTTGACAGTGCAGTATATAGGGCTTCCTGTCTCAAAGTGTCAGCACAGTTCAACTGCAATAGAATCTGTGCTCTAGCACTTTGCACCCTGAAGGGCACCTGCAACAGAGGAGATAATGCCTGCCATTTGTGTTCTAAGTGAAGTAATTTCATTATTGTCATTATATATTATATATTATTGGTTTAGTGTATTTGGGAGGAGGATGATTTTCCCCTTTAAACACTAAGGCCAATGTTAATTTCCTACTGGTTACTTCTTTTAACCTTGTATTTTCACTCTACAGGTGGTGCTGTGGTGGTAGTCATCTCATACTGAATACTAACATAAGCTTCTGATACAGGAAGGGTCTCCAAATTTTGATGTGTTAATGGAAATTGATTCATGTATATGTAAAAACTGCAGCTTTTTGTCAGAATACAGTCTCTTTTTTCTGGCATGCTACAGCATGTTGTCACATATAAGCAAGAATAACCTACAGCTTATACCTGAGATCACACTGTTGTGTAGGCCATATGCTTTGTCCAGGACCGTAAAATTAGCAGTTCTCCCCCAAAACATGAGGGGTTAATGTGAAGATTACACAGATCTACCTATTCCTCCTCTGCAGTGTGGTGGTCCTGCCATGTCTTCTCCAAACAGACAAAGTATTATCATGCTCCCATCACACAGGCAAAAGTGGTTTGGTATTTGAATCTTGTGCATTCTTTTGCTCCATCATTTTTGTTCATGGGGCTTTGCCATCCATCTGGACTTCTGGCTTTAAGCTTGGCCCGAGTTGAAACTTACATAGTTTCTCCACTTCTCAGTGTTTGCAATGAACCTTCTTTGCCAAGTAAGCAGAAGTAAGGGTTGACCTAGAAATACTGTCATGTGAAACTTAAGATCCCTTCTGCCCACACAAGGCAATTCTTTCTAGCTGGTCCTTCCTGTTAGGTGACCTGCTTGCTTAGAGCTGAACTCTGCTTAAAAGCACTTGGCAAGTGCAAGGCACACCTGAGAGTAGCACAAGGCCCACTTACAGTCCTCTGCAGAAGTAAGCTGCTTATTTGTTTAGAAAATAGAGGCTATTGCTTAACTAATGGTATTTCAGTCACTTCCATGGCAACGGGCTCTGAGAGACAAAGCAGGTCTTCACCAGAACACAGCAGCTTGAAAACAGATTGGAGATAATTTAAACATAGCAACAGTATGAAGTTTCCATTAACTTTTGTTTTACCTGTTAGATGATTTAATCAGTGAAGTAATGGCTATTCTGCTAACCATTTATGAGCAAATTGGCATTGATTTCTTTCAGTGGTCAGGCATCCCTTGTTTTTGTAATGACTGGGGATCTGCCAGCACAGTGTGGTGCCCCCTTCCCTCCTCTGCCCACACAATCTGCCAGGTGCCCTGCAAAGATAACTGTATTTAAGGGGCAGCAACATTTGGAAGTTATGGCCTAGTTCAATGGTACTGGAATTTTTCTATCTGTTCCCAGAAGTCAAAGGAATCTGTAGCAAGTTAATCCATGTTTGTGATTGAATATGAAAGAATATTGGAAGTGATGAAACATGTTTGATGCGGTCTTTTTGTTGTGCTCTCCCCCAGGTTTTTTTAACTGGTTCTTAAGCAGAGCAAGCCTTAATAGATGTTCACAAAATTATAGTTCTTTCTGCTTTTGTTCATGGGTGTTTGTGTCCAGTATTCCTAGAAAGCATCTGGGAAGGACAAGTGTCCTGATATTCAAATCATGTGCAAATACTGAAATTTTATTCTCTTATTTTATCATTGCATCCTATTTTGCCTAATGATTACATCAAGATTGTAAGAACATAAAGTACCAAATTCATAATCTCCTGCTCACGTTTTCAGATGATGTGGCATTTTTTTAAACATAGTTAATTTTGAGAGCTATAAAGGAATCCAGTTTTAGAGCAGAAACCCCACAATACTGTTTTAGTCCTGTTAAGAACTAATTTGCCATAAAGTAGCAGCATAAAATCGTTGATTTTGGACTGAAAACAAGGTCTTCTTGAAAACTACTCCCTCAATTATATTCTTTCAGTTAAATATGTAGGCTACTTTACAGAAATTTTTGGCAAACCAAAGGCTGCTATAGAAG
>WAAG01059442.1:0-39381 GCA_013390105.1 Tichodroma muraria | reverse complement strand
AGAACCAGCCAGTGCCAGTTTGTTTTCCATGTTTTCTTTTCTCTGTAAGGGATTAGTTGTAGTAACAGATTTCATGTGCCAGAAAGTGGGTGAACATTAACTATTTTGTCATGCACTGATCCTTCCCACAGCCCTGCAAAATTTGAAATGCAGGAATGGTTATTCATTAACATTTCTTTGTGTCTACAGGAAGTACATTTACTATGTAAACATGTTTTATATAGAACATACAGCTGTTTTGAACGAGCACTCAATGAAACATAAGAGTACAGTGCCTACACTGCCACTTCAGAAACTCTGAGATACCACAGCATTGTGTTTTGGAAGAGTGAACACACAAAGACTTGGTGGAGGTTTCTTAAAAAAACAAAAATTCTTTGATTTGCTTGATTGTTTTGTATCTAAAATGTATCTGCACACTGAACTATTAATGTGCAATTTCTAGAAGTGGGGTGGGAGGGGAATGTGGGTTCTTGTGCTGATTTTAGTAGAGGTTCCATTAAAGAAAGAATAGTCAAGCACCATGAGATAGTCCATTTTTCACAGACTGTGGAGTGTATTGCCACCAGAAACAAAAAAAGCACAACATGCATAAAATGTGCCTAGAATATCTAGAAGAATCACTGGCTGCTTGTTCTGAGAATGTCAGTCTCAAATCTGTGAGGAACTTTACTAGAAAAGCTACATCCTTGGGTAATAGATGGAATTGTGCCAGATATACTGCTCTGCAAGCAACTCCCCTGGCTGAACTTCACTTTAAGAGCATTTTATGGAATTGGGATGTTTTCTGAAATGGTGAGGCATGACTCTGTTTCCCAGAACAGCAGTCAGAGTGTTTTGGCTGTGCTGCTGTCTCTAGGTGACTGAAGCTCTTTTGCCCCTTCAGAGCAGCAGGATGGTGCATTTTCCAAGGTACTTCTCAGACTGTACATTGTAAACATGGGCTGTACACATCAGCCCTCCCATGTCAAGGTTGCCATTCCTAAAGGACTCTAGAGCCGAGAAGCATAGGTGTGCTGAGGACAGGGGCTGTGTACAGCAGGCCAAGCCCTTGGACAGCTCTCCCCTGCACAGAGGGCAGATGTTGAAGTACCAAGTTAGCCAATATTTGGACCGTGGACTTCTATGCTGTGGGTTTATGTTTGGCTTTTAGGTGTGAGAATCACTGAGGCTGGAAAAGACCTCTATGATCATTGAGTCCAACACCACCTTGTTCAACACTAAACCTTATCCTCAAGTGCCACATCCACACATTATATTTTAACAATTCCAGGGATGGTGATTCTGTCACTTTCCTTGACAGCCTGTTACAATGCCTGACCACCGTTCTGATGAACAAATTTTTCCTAATATCCAGCCCAAACCTTCCCTGGTGGATCTTCATTGTTACTTGGGAGAGAAGACCAAGTCCCACCTGGACACAATCTCCTTTCAAGTAGTTTCAGAGAGCAATAAGGTTCCTCCTAATAATCCTTGCTCAGAAAAGCCCAAGATGGAAGAATGCAGTCCTGGTTGTCTAGCCAGTCCTACGTGTGCTTTTTATTAAGTGTTAAGGAAGGGGAGTGTTTCTAGTAGTATTAATGGGAAAATAATACTGCCCTTAAACTGGCAGGATAATACAGTGATAGGAGATGACAATTAGATGAGCTCATAAATTTTGAACTAATGGCATCTGTTCAAAAGCAGAAGGTTAATTCTACACACTTGATTAGGAAAAAAAAAAAAAGCTGCAGTTGACCCTTCAGGATATAATGCACTTGTGTCAACATGGACTCTGCCCAAACATTGTTCTGCTGTGGAAGCAGCTGGATGCCCTGCCCTCTGGTTTATATAGTGCCAAAGGGAAGGGATATGGAGAGATGATGTGAGGGAAAAGGAAGAAGAAAAAGAGGCAGGAGAGAAGATAAAGCAAACCCAGCTCACGTCTTCAACACCATGCTATGAACTGAAAATATTCTCTAGCTGACCCTCCCAGTGCTCATTCTTTGATGTTTAGGAACGTGAATCAGCAGAGAAAGAGTGTCTGCCTCAAAGTCACAGGTGTTGTGACAAGCAAGATGTTTTTCTGCTTCTCTCACATATTCTCTCACATAAAAAAAACAAATATTTTCTCTCTGGGAGGGTAGGCAGTGATGAAGAAAGGGGCAGGAGAGAGAGTAATGGCTATTTCTGTCTGGCCTCTAATATTCAAGGTCTAATTTATTTTATTCCATGTAGCATGATAGTGTCATTTTAGTGGTGTATTAACACTGAAGTCTGGAATATTTATTTGGCTGAAAATGCATCTGATACTAAATACACCTCTGGGGACATGGCTGTGGGATGATTACAGAACTGATGGCCATCAAATTGATAGCATTTCTCTGTCCTCCCGAGTCTTCTGCTGTAAAAGTGGGACAGGGTTTTCTCTGGTTAAGAATAATGGTCTCTGTGCTACCCTTGGGGGCAGATGTGTCCTAGCACCTGCGCTCTGGATCCAGGATACAGAGCTTCTACACAATTATATTCTAGTTTGCTGTTTATTTCTGTTCAAATGAATCAGTAGTTACTCAACATGAGAAATCATATTGTGAGCTTTAAAGCTTTATCACACACCATTGTTGTTTATTTATTTACAGTCTATTATTCATGCTAGAAAAACTGAACAATTTAACCTAATTTGTAATCATTTTTTTTTGGCTTTAGCTTTAGTCTCCCATGTGATTTGCATATGTATAATGAAGCGGGGGGGGCGGGGGGAGAAGGGAGGTTACTGTGGGACTGGAATTTTTTGTTCTATTATCTATACCAGCTAATATGAGATGGTGCCCAACAGAGTTTCTTAGCATCCCTTACTTTTAAGCAGGTGAACGTACAGAAGCAAGACAGACACTGATCTCAGGAAAGAGCAGCCACATATGCAAATACATGTACTTGATTGATGGAGTTTAATTTAACATGAGCTGTGTCAAACCTATGCTGTGGATATTTTGAGAGTTTGTTTTCATTAACATTCAAGCAAGGTGCTGTCTTGTCTGTGGGAAAGACAGGGTATGTGATGGAGGGAGCCCTGCAGCCCGGCATCTGCAGCATGGTGATCTATAGCTGTGGCTTCTGCAGGCTCAGAGCAAAAAGGGTGTGAGCATGAGTGCACCAGCCATGGATGTCGGTGGGTCGGTGACACAGGGATTCTCTTGCCAACAGCCTTGCTGGATGGCAGGGATTGCAGCTGTTAGCAATCAAGAGGAAGCTTTCGTTTCCTTTTGACTTTTACAAACTGGCCTAATATAAGTTCTATTTATTCAGGTGTTTTTATACAAATTTTCCAAAGATACTGAGTCTGACCTTTGTGTACGTAGTTTCCCCTCCAATTAGTGAAAACCATTTAGAAATGTCAAGGATGGGACTAGAAGGGACCTCCTAGGTGCTGTCTGCTGCTGGTTCAGTCAACCAGATTGCACATGATCTTTTTCAGCCCTGTCAAATACCACAAATAATCTGTCTCTCCTACTCATCTGTTTGCTGTACTGCTGTACCAGAACCTTGTCTGTGTTGCTTAGGAACCCTCTTTTAGTATCCAAGTTTCTTTTCACAGCCCATTCATATTAATTTGTTCTTGTGCCAATATTGTCCCCTAGTTGGGTGGCTCTGCTCTCTATCTAATGTTTGCATATCACTTCAGTATATTTATAATAAGGAACCATATCCTTTCTCAGACTTCATTTTTTTTTATGTTAAACAAGCACAGCCTTTTTAGTGTCCACTCATAAAATAGGTTTGTTATTTCATGGATATGCCCAGTAACATTTCCCTGCACCTGTTCTTTTTTAGTTCCTCATGTATAGGACCAGTCTTGCCTAAGACTGAGGTCAGATTAACTGAAATAATTCCCACTTTGGTGACACACGCTCTCAATTCTAACATAAATTTTTTGGATCCTAATGCCCAATTTATAGTATTTATGTGATCTTTGCTTAGCTCAGTACACTTTTTGAGGTGATCATTCATCCACATGGGTTTGATGCCACCCTCTTGGAGTTCTCCCTTTGGCCATAGGTTCGACATTTCGCATCTGTTTTATCTTGGAAGACATTACAAGTTTCATCAGAAATCCCAGTCAATGAGATTTTGAACCCAGTTCACTAGACTATCGCAACCCAATGAAACTCTTAAATTTCATTAGATTCCCAAATTTAATTCCTATCTCTTTATTCCATAAGCAGAAGCACAAAATGGGGAATTTGTGTTGTTTCTGTAAATGCCTGTAGAGCGTTTTTGATCTCAGCCCGGCACCCTTGTCGTGAGTGACATGAGTGGGCAATGGAGCCTGTGTGCTGCTGCCCTGGGTCTGTGCCCCGGGCCGGGCAGGTGTTCCCCCCGGGACAGGATGTGCAGATGCAGAGACGAGAGCTCGCTCAGGAGAGATGGACACCCACCCTTGGCTCCATCCCGCTCCTGCAGCGGCATGTTTGAACGAGAAGAAAGAACGCGGTTGGTAATGGATTGAGTAAAGTTTTACAAGGAGAGCAGGTGTGCCTGCTTGAAAGATAAACTCTTCCCCCATGCGATGATAAGATAAATGATCCGAACTTGTGATTTAGTTAATGTTTCTGTCTTTAACCTGCTGTGTACACAGCACCCTGCTGGATAAGCTACCCAGAACTGCATGCCTCTGTATGCACAGAGCTATAATAGTCAGCAATATCATTCTCTCACCCTGTGTCCTTAACTAAACAGCCTTTAATCATTATACATCGTTATTATATGTTCCTTATTCTACAGTGCAGCAGCTACCTTGCATTCAAAAAGGCCAGTGCCTACATTAAATATCATCATTGGCTGTGTCCTGAGGATCTTGTTTCACTGCTATTTCAGGCTGTCACGGTTCTCCAGAGCAGTATTTAAACTATGTCTGAATTTAGGCAAATGTTTTTTGTTCATGTGCCTTGAGAATTAGAGTTAATCCATCTTTCTCACCAAGGGAAAATTCCTCCAGAGGCATCTTGCTCTTGTTTCACTGCTTATTGATTATCACTCCCAGTTTGCACGTTACTGGCTGTGGTGTTCCAGCTGCATTTGAATGAGCAAAAGAAAAGCCAGCTGGTGCTCTGTTGTTCTGATTTTTATATCAGCATTTTGGTTTCAAAGACATTTATCTAATCTTATTAACTGGCTTTACCAAGAGGATTTCCTCACAGACTTAACTGGAAGAAAACAAATAGGTGGTGAGGAGGGGGTGGTGGAGGATGTCTTCTGTTATTCTGCACAGAAGCACATTCTTACCTACTGGGAGAAAAAATAAATCAAGTTTGCCATTGACTCAAATGCTGACATGTTCTGACTAAGGCAAAGCTCTTCATTTTCCTTTATGTGAATGGCCTGAAAGAAGACAAGGCGATGGGCATTTTCTTTCCATGCAAGTGCAGAGAACAGGCCAGAAGGCACAACTTGCCCCAGAAAAAAAGGCAGGCAGTGAGCCCCTGCTCCCACTCAGAGGAATGAGGCCAGGGCACTGACTGTGGCCATGTCCCTGGCACCTCTCTGTTCTCCCTTTCAGGTGAGAGATCATTTGTTTTGTATGGAGCTTTCTTGCATGAAAAGCATGACTAAGAGCCATTTGTGCATAGTACAAAAATGGAACAGATTTGGGGAAATTAGTTCTAATGGTGCTTACACATTTGGAATCTCTAAGGCTGGGGGTAGCAAGCATGCAGCCCAAGGTCCAAATTCCCAATGAGATACATGGACAAGTCATGGTATTCATAAATTCAGAGTCATATTCAATATAATGTAAAATACAGTGAATGTACAAGCATTACCAGACCATGTAGTGACAGCACAAGGGGGAATGGCTATCAGCTGAAACAGAGTAGATTTAGAAGACAAAAAACAAAGAATATGTGAGGGAGAGAGAGCTTCGCTTTCTCATGAACAAAATGTGAACAATTGTACTTGTGCTTATGTTTTATGATCGGTGTAGTCAAGGCTCCTGGTTTTGGGCATGAGCTTGCTTGCGTTCCTTCCTTTCTTCTTTTCTTCTTCTCTCCTTCTTTTGCTGTATACTGATCCCATTTTTACATGAAAAACTTACATTGATTCCTAAGGAATCTTTTTAGATTTACATGTGATAGCAATGAGGGGCTTTTAGCTTAGAAGTTCTGTTTGGGTTAGCACTGGTGGAGAATAAAGGATGGTCCTGAGCTGAGTCAAGGGAGTGGTAGATGGCTTCTTCTCCTGGGAACAAAAGGGAGTTTCCAGGGAGTTACTACCCTAACGTCCCATGCAGAGCAAGACTGGCAAGAGCTACTAGCTTTTCCTAGCTCTCTCTGAATCCTGGGAATTGTCCACAAAGGAGACTGCATTATCCTCCCTAGGGGAGCACTGTGCAATGATGCATTCACATCCCATGCCCATCACAGGTATTGCCACCCATGAACAGGCACAAAAGCCTGTCCAATTGATTCAGAAGTATTTGAGATCACCTGCAGATCAATCCCATCCACTCATCCTCACTGGTAAGAGTGTCAGCCCAACTCACCTTTAGGCATGGCTGGGCAAACCTTATTGCAGCTTCCAGTCTGCTCCAGCCACCTTCAGCTTCCAGCCACCAAGGCTGTGAGGCAGCGGATTGCACAGACGTAAGCTGGGAGTTCTGAGTTACACGCTGTGGCCTCTCTGGGAGCTGAAGGATGGCATGCTGGAGGGCACCCACCTCCTTCCAGTCTGCAAAGCCATCCTGCCCTGACTGTCACAGTAAGCTTGCACTGCCTCTTACTCAAGTGTTTTGTAGAATAATATTCAGCACGGAGTCCTGAGAACTAATGGAAACAATATTCTTATTTCTGAGGGCACATCTGATAAGATGTCCTCAATAAAGGAGTGAAATAGAGGGCGTCAGTGCATCTACCATGTCAGTAAGCTACATGCTTTTCCCCAGTGAACACATCTCCAATAGCACCTACGTTTCTGTAGGCTCAGAACCTGTCCTCATGGGGAGGCAAAATAAGTGAGTGTGTGTGAGAATTTAAAACATTGTTCTGAATCATCTCTTTAAACAGATGCCTTTGTTTGTCACAAAAGAATGTCTATTGGTTGCTCCACTTAACTCACCTCCAGAACCAGCTAAATGTAGGCAGTACTCCATAGAAAATGAGTATTTCCAAGCTGGAAGTTAACAGAGTAGCCACTCTGGATTATGTCCCTATTGCAGCTGTATTCTGAGAAGAGAACAGCTTCCTGGTACTCCAACTCTTGCATTGTGCATCCCAAGTGGAGGATTTTATTTATCATGTGAACAGATTTGTTTCCTTCTCTACACTAATTTAAAACACATAAATCAAACAGGGACCCTTTGAAAATCTGGATGCTCAGCATAGTGATAGTGATGAATTTTAATTTTAAGATGTGAGCCATTGTCCTCGTGGTCTGAACCCAGACTATCAGAAAGAGCCTATCTGAATATAGCAGCCAGTGGTCTTCTTTTCTCAAGTAAATTGTGTTCCCTGTGCTAATAATAAAGCTTACTTGTTCAGTAAGTGAAGCTTTGGTGGACATCCTCCAAGGATGTAGTAAAGTTCACGTCAAATATTTACTTCACCACTTAGTAAGAAGCAATGTTTCCCACCTGTGAGAAACGGTTTTGTGTTTGTTCAGTGTCAGTCCAAAGTGAGAAAAAATTGTCTTTAACCAGAATTTTCATCATGGGATCTCTCACAGCCCAGTGTGGGGTCCCAGGAAAGGGTCTTGCCTTTCAGCTGTGAGCTGTGGACTCCCACTGCTGCACATCCAGCCCTTTCCAAAGCTGCCTCCTTAGGGGTTCTCTGGGGCTGCAGACCCAGTACAAGCATACAAAGGCACAGACAAGCTTTATGCCAAATTCTAACAAAGTGTTACAAACTGCTTAGAAGAACATGAGAGAAAGATCTGAAGAAATAATAAGCACGTGCACACACATACACACACACATATATGTCTTAATTTTATTTCTTATCCTTCAGAAGAGGTGGGAAGGGGTGAAGTTCTCTAAGTTTTTTAACTTCTTTTGGTAGTCTTTGTTCAGGATCATGGCTAGGTAGATTTGTTCTTTCTGTCCATAGAGGGTTCCCTGATTCAACTGAAAGTCCTGCAAGAATGTGTTCCTCCTATTCCCTCTTTTTCATCTGAAGCTTATTATTTAGTCCCTCTTAAAGCAATTTTGCATCCTCCTTTTTGCTGTCAGTAGCACTACTGCTGTTAATTTGCCTGTGTATAGCTGTTGAACTATTTCCTTGCCTCAGCAATCTCTAAAACTTCACACTTTTGGATCAGCGCATGTACTGAAAACAGCAGAGAAATGCTTCAGTTTCCACAGTAGATGAGGGATTTCATTCCATCACAATATTTTATGGCTTAAGAAGGCCATCTGAACTGCCTGACTCCTACCATAATTCTTGAATTGCACATAGATAAACAGCAGTATTATCTTGTGCCACCTGCAATGTTAAAACCTTTTTTTCCCCACTGATAAAAATAGATATAAATATACATTATATATATAAAAGTCCCACCCACTTAGTGGAGATTGAAGCCCACAATAAAGATTTCCCACTTCAAATTGCACTTTGAGAAATATCAGTTAATTTTTAATAAATTTAATCAGAGAGCTTGTATCTTGTAGTGTCCTAGTTTCTTAATTAAATGCCATATGGTACCAGGTGAAATGCTTTGTGGAAGAAATCTAAGTCTCCTGTGTAATTTTGTTGCCCTTATTAATCAAATGTACAGCCCAACAGCTGTTGAGCATCCTATGTGCAATACTTCTTCTATATTTCATCATGGCAAAGTACCCACCTCCAGGTTTGAAACAACTACAGGAGTCAGAGCTTAGAAGGCATTTTCTAGGTTTGCACACTAGGTGTATTTCTGTTCTGGTATTTTGTGTATATTTAATCAATTATGTGCAAGTATCCAAGCAAGGTGAGTGTAAGATATTTGTAAGGAATTTATTCAAAGTTTGCCAGTCACTTAGGAGACAGTGACAAGACGACTTTGCTATCAAAGTTTACAGGGATCTGTCTGTGTTGTAGTTTGGAAGAAGCACAAGGTCATGACTCTTCCTTATTTTTTTTGCCATGAAATATTGTACAGAATGATGACTTGGTGTAAGATGAAAGCTTATGCTCCACAGCTGGGATGTGACTGATTTAATGAAGTGTTTTAATTAGCTCAGGTTCTGTGGACTTGACTGTATACGCTAGACCACATATTTCATCTCATCTAGCAAAGAAGTAATGCCAGAATTCAGGTCCAGCTTCACTTATGGATAAATCTATCCTTGGTTCCAACTTAAATATAAAGCGTTGACCCCCTTCTGAAGTTGGCTATTCCTATGAGTTTCTCTCTAGGCTATGGATATTTATAGTGCCTTTCCTTTTCTGGAATACTTGTGTGTTAAAGAGACCCAAAGCCACCCTAGTTTCCCCGGTGTGTGTTCCCTCCCTTTTTCTTCCTCTTGTTCCCTATTCCCAACGCTCCTGTCAAGCAGATACCCCGGGAGCATGGGCTGTGGTCTCCACCGGAGGGAGCTGGAGGATGAACTGTCTCCCACCCTGCAGCACCATCCTCCTTCCCTCGGGGCTGGACTGGGGGAACAAGCCCTTCACCCTATCACCCACGCTTCCTTTGGTTATTGAACTTGTGGGGAAGACAAAATCTGAAAAACAACTGGCCGAAGAACATATATTGTTGGATCAAATATTAACGAATAAGATCAATAAGTCTTGCCAGAATTTTTCTTGGTTGTCTCTCTCAGTGCTTCTCTGTATATTTCTAGAGATTTTCTTCATCATTTAACCTATTTTTTGGTGCCAAGTAAATCATTGTCCCATCTCCTTGGGTTACTCCTTTGAAATGCCATCATCTTATGAGTGTCTGAGGACTCAACAGAACAGCTATTTGCCACAAGGTGAGACAAGAGCCATCACATATGAATGAGTTAAGAGAAACTCAACCAAAACCCACCCTTGAGATAGTATTAGTCTTGTCAGATTATAGGATCTTTTAGCAGTAATGCAGAAGCTGCAGTTTTAAGGTGTTTGTTGGAGCCAGTTTACCCAGCTGCCCATGGGTGATGTTTTATTCTCAAAGAGAAGTGGCTGTTACTTCTCTAGGCAGCTCTTGTCCATCATCACTGTGTTATCCAAGCATTGCTACCATCATCCATGAGCATTGAGAAATTTGAGCCTGTTTTAGTGAAGTATTTACCTCCTGCTCTATATTTTCCAGCAGATGGAAAACTACAGATGCAGCTTTCTTGAAGAAAACGTGCAGTAATAAGCAGCTGTTTTGCATAATAAGGACCCATCATTTCTATAAATGACTGGTCACCTAAACTTGGTTTTAAAGGTCACTAAAAGATGATACAAGGTTTATGTGCAAGGACCACATGGAACACAAATGATTTTGAGTATGGTGGTAGATTTCTGGCCTTCTGTGAAGAAAAAATTAAACTGCTTCTATTTACATATGTGCACTCATAATTTATATAAACCCAGATGTTAAAACACTTTCATATCCCTGCATAAATAAATGGCAAATAAGGACAAGATTTCTGAATTTAGGATGCCTTTTTAGTGCACGTTCTTGAAGGATTTTTCTTTTCTGAGTATAAAGCGCATTTTCCTTTGAAAAAAGAAAATCAACATGCACCATAAATGACAACTTGTTATGGATGTAAATATTAATTATACATTGAAATTCTGGAACTGTTTTTACTAGAAGCTTGTTAGCTTGTTAATTATCATAATTATCATACAAGGGGAAAGGGAAGAGAGAGAGGGACTGATTAGTGTTGGTAATTTGCCTCATCCTTTCTGTGGTGTTATCTTTTTTTTTTTTTTTCATTTTGGGAAAATTAATTCTGTGAAATTATCACTGGGGTGCTGTGTGCTCCAGGACACGTCTGTATGATGCGGTATTGTTCTGGCAGAAAGCAGACTTAATTCCTGCTTGGCACCTTTCCTGTCCCTCTCTTCCATGCCACGTTGGATTCTGCCAATCTCTTGGGCAACACCATATTGCACTGCTCTACCCTCAAAATAAAACTGAAATAAAAACAGGGACAGACACGCAGTGCTCCTGGAACCTCAGACAAATACGGGCTGACAGAAATAAAGGAAAATGGTGGTGGTTTAATTGCAATATAATAGAGGAACATTACTCCTAATAGGCACAAAGCTGTTAGTGGATACCAGTGTGTACCATATCCATCCTCAGTGTTTTGGACTGGTCTTAGAGTAAGATTTCTCCTCTTGCTGACTTTTAATGGACTCTTTGTTTTTTCTGCTTGCGCCTATATGGGTGGGACAGCCCTGGATACTGACAGAGTGAAAAAAGGAGAGAAAAAAATTCCCGTATAATGTTTGTTCATGTGAGAGTTTTATTTAATTCTGAGGCAGGAAAAAAAAGAAAGGAGATTTAAAGATATGTTTCATCATAGCAAAAATTTGCCTTTAAGGTTAATTAAGGATCCATATGGCCTCCTGGGTTGCCCAGGAACTCAGGAAATATCTGGAAAAAAGGTGGTTGTGAATCCACTAAATCTGCAAAGCATACAGAATTAGTCAAATTCTGAAAAGTCTGTGAACAACTTCAGGGGCACCTTATCTGACTAAATGAATGGGTGACACGGTGTCATACAAGGTTCAACTCTGTTCAGACAAAGTGTTCCACACTGAAGGGGAGAAAAAAATGGATGTGCTCACATGCCTTACAGTGCTCTCAATTACCTGCAGTGGCTTGGGAAAGGCAGCTGAGTGTCACGGTGGACCTCTCAGTGATCATTTGGATGCAGAGCACAACTCTAATTTATTGGTCAGGCAAGATGTTAGACTGCAAAGGGAACAGGATAGAGAATAATGTGTAAAATGCAAGCAATTAATTATGTAAGTCGATGATGTATTCACATTTAGAATAACACATGCAGGACTGGACACCCAATACTCCCAAGTTTCACAAGAAGCCTGCACCAGAGCAAGGCAGAGTTCAGAGAAAGGTGACAGGAATGGAAAAGGGCGTGTGAAATTTCCCATCTGAGAAAAGACTAAAAAGACAGGACAGTTTACATTTTTAAAAAGGTGAAAAAGTGCTGATGTTGTATAAATACCCTAAAAATAGGTTGTGGTATACTGCTAGCAAACAGAAATCCTAATAGACCTGTGTCACAATTCAGACACAAGAGGAGCAAGTGAATTGGAAAAATAGTAATTTCAGAGTTAATTAGGAACAGAAATTGTTTAGCACACATATCATTGGCCTCAATGCCACCAGACATCAGTTTCTAAACCTGTAACAGTGCGTGGCTTTTCATGGTAGGATTGGGCTTCTGGAGTGAATGGCAGGTGCTGGGGACCCACCACCCATGCTATGTGCCCTTGGGTCTTTTACACAGGACTACACCTGCTCTGATCCCACAGAACAGACATTCAGTGGCAGCAGCCCATCCATTGCACTCCTGGCGTGTGCACTGTGGTTTGTATTCATCCACTGGAAAGGCACTAGGTAGAATTGATCACTCCAGCCTGTGAAGCAAAGTGTGGTACATGAGGACTACAGGGAGAAACAATTCAAAGTCACATCTCAGATTCAAATTCAAATGTTAATCAGATGAGCTTCTGAGCCCAAGATCATACTGAGACTCAAAGTAAGGCTTGACATTTATACTATAAAGAGAATGTCAGAATTATACTAAAGAAACTTGGAAGCTGATAGTGTTTTATTTTATTTTATTTTATTTTATTTTATTTTATTTTTGTTTTCACTGAGTGACAATGAGGATGCAACATTTTGGGTTAAGGACCTAGGAAAACACCTATGACAGAAGGCTCTGTTGTGTCTTCATAGTGAGGCAATTATGGCATGAAATTAAATATTCAAGTGGGTTTAATACAAACTATTATAAACTTGTACATGCTTGAGATGCACGTATTTAGATAAATGTCTAGGGTGTTTTTTGTGCTGCTGTTCCTTTCCTGCTCTTGCCCACAGTGCAGACTCTGGAGTACCCTTTGAAGTGAAAGCAGTCATATATTACACCAAATCAAATAGATTAATTTTTTTAAAAAATATTTGCTGTTTTCAGGTTGTCAGAGATATTCACAACTTTCAGAGAACAGCTAGATCCAGGCTGAGGAGACTGTACAGAAGCTGCAGGCAATATGAACACATGGGGTTTGAGATGACTGCTGTCACCTGATCTAGTCCATCAGGACATACACATAAGCATCACTCATGAGATACGGGCTGACCCTGGCTCAGTGCCAGGTGTCCACCAAAGCCAGTCCTCCCTACTAAGCTGGGCAGGGGACAGAAAATATAACAAAAGGCTTGTAGGTCAAGATAAGTGTGGGGAGATCACTCACCAATTACTGTCATGGGCAAAACAGACTCCACTTGGGAAATTATTACCAAACAAATCAGAGTAGGATAAAGAGAAATAAAACAAAATCTTAAAACTTCTTCCTCCCTACCCCTCACTTCATCCCAGCCTCAGCTTCACTCTTGATTTTTCTCTACCTCCTCCACCCCAGTGGTGCAGCAGGAGGGGAATGGGGGCTCTGTTACCAGTATAGCAGAAAGCAACTCAGCCCAGTTAGCTGTGAGTTCAGGGAAGGCAGGTGAAGACCACTGGACTGTTTGGTCCCTGATGGTTCTCAGCAGCTCCCCCACAGCCAGCACATCCCAACAAAAGGTCTTGGGAAATTGCCCTGTGGAGACCACAGTGTGACATCTGGAAGATGCACCTATCTCTGGAGGAGAGTAGCTTTTCCATAATTATTCAGGTCTGATAATTAACTGGGATGTAATTAGATATAATCAACCTGACAACAGTGTGCACCTTTTTCAACACACAAGGAGGAGGCCTTGTTGTCCACCTGTGTCTGATCAAAAGGGATAATAGAGGAGCAAGCCATTAGTGTGCACGTGGTAAGGGAGCTGGGCCAGTGCTCTCATTGAAGGCCTGATAAGTGATACAGTCGGGCATGGGAGAAAATAATTAATTCATGATATTTTTTTAAGCTGTCATTGCCATCATGATCTCAGTTGTCAGTAGCCAACCTGTTTGAATAATACCACATTAAAGAAAAAAAAAAAGCTGGAAAAAAAGCCAGGGCAGCTAAAAGAGAAACATTTTCTGCACTATCAGCAGGGTTCAGTGAAATTGTTGTGCCCTTTTGTTGCAGCAAACAACAAGGGAACAGCTGAAATGCTCTATATCCATCTGCACATGGCATCTACCCAAAACCTGCTCAACACAAATACACCAAGGCCCATGACAAGGGCCCTCTCCTCTGCTCATCCAGAACAGCCAGGGCTGTGCATGGAAATCCCCTATCCATGGAAGGAAGGCTTAAAACTGTGAGCTGGGAGTGTCTGGTGCCTGCCTGAGCCTTGCTTTGAGGCTGGTGGAGGTACCAGGGGAGCTGCACATAGGGAAGAGCAGCAGCAGGGCCTTGGAGCTGTGTTGGGGATGCCTCCACACCCTGAGCAGCTTTAGGTGAATTACCAAAAGCAGCTGTTTTCTGGAGCATCACCACCAGCAGCTTTCTGCCCTCACCCACTGTTACGGCCGTGCCACCCCCAACAAGGCAGAAACATGCAGCTTTCTCCCTTCCCATGGAACGGTGTCTTATCAGGCCCTGCTGGAGAGCAAAATGGGCACCTGCAGATATGTGCATGGGGATGCCCTGACACCCAAAATAGTTGTTTTACAGGGCTCCTCTCAGGAGATGCTGCTGTCAGCCTGATTGGTGGGGCTCATTGCACGCATCCGCAGGGACCTGGAGAGAAAACATTTCCCAGAAGGAGACAGGCACACACCTCTGGTGTACTGGACCACATACACAAAAATTGTATCAGAATGGAACCTTTCTTTTGCAGGAGGAGAGGGACCAGACACAACAACCAAATGTCTCTGAAGTAAGATGAAGTTCATGCTTGGTTCCCAGACCTAAGGGCTGAGGTGAACTTTGTAAACCCAGCATTTCTGGCCTTCTGATTCACATCTGCACATAGCAGAGATTTTTCCCTTAGCACCTTTGAATGATGACAAAATATTTCTAGCTTGTTCCTGAACTTCAAGTCAAGGCTTTCTAAAGAACAACAGCTCCTCAAGGTCTCTTAAAGCAGAAATTTTTGCTATGCTTTATATCAGAAATAATTAGAAATTGATGCCTTGCTGTAGAGAATGCTGATAACTGGCTTTGTGATGGGTTCATTACTATGTGCACATACAAAAATGCCATACTGTGGTCAGAGCCAGAGCACTGATAACATAATTTCTGGAGCCAAAGAAGTCTAGCCAGAAGTTAGTCTCTGTAAACCACCCAGCCACTGCACTGTAAGTTTTTTTCCTCCTCCAAGGGTTGAACACGTGGGTCTGAGACTCAGTGATGTTATCTGCCCATGCTTGATTCACTCTTACAGGGCAAGTTCTGGATAACCACCAGCTCTCCCCATCTGTGCAGAGTGGCACAGAAACAAACTGTCTGCAGTCATCTGCCTTTAAACGTAGTCATCTGCCTTCAATGTACTTGGTGTTCCCTCATTCCCTCTTGAAATTTTATTTTTCTCATTATTTATTTTTTATTTCTTTTTCTGTTACCTCTGGATTCCGCTACGTTTTCCTCCAAGGCAGATGTGGGCAAATTACATTTTCATAAATTCTAAGACAGATGTGTATTTTTGTTGTTGTTATCTTGAAAACATTTGATGAGACGATATGCTAGCTTTTGTTACTTATAACCAAAGTTCCCTTACCCCTTTGATTTCCCAGATTCACCTGCTTCTTTCTATGTTTCAACTTTGCCTTTTCTGTCTAAGTGTGGGCCCTCACATGTACCACTGTGAAAATACTGCAGACCAATGGGCAGACTCCTCACCATATTAAGCAGAAATGTCTCCATGGGCACAATCAAAGTCTAAACTCTTGTTTTTTCTAGATATTTCCTAACATTTACTGCATTTTGGCAATCGGTGCTGCATTCATAGAAAGCAGGCATTGGAGCAGCCATGAATACCACTGATGTCCAGATGCTTTAAAATACTATAAAGAAGTCTTCTGGAAGTTTCCTGAGTTGTTAGGGGCTTTTTATGTCGATACTTAGGAGTCTGGTTTAAACCTTCCTGATACTGCTGGGGAGGAAGCTTAGTGTGGTAGGAATAAGGCATCTGAGCTGGAGGGGAAAGCTGAGCTGTGTATGTTGGGCACACTGCAGCAGCCACCCTGCCCTGCTGTTACCCCCTGCTCCTTGCTCCTACTTCCCACTCCCCTGCTGCTGCCCATGCCCTTCCTGGCTCTTTGGAGCACGGATTGTCTCCATCCTGACTCACACTTCCACAGCTCCAAATGGAACAATGCCAAGAGGACCTGTAGGAGCTGTTTTAACACAAACATCAGTTTTTCCTTTCAGTAGCACTGAGTTGATCAGCCAAGCCTCTTTCGGTAGATTTGTGCTCACCGGAGAGTCTCCAGGTATGGTGCTTCAGCAAGGATCAGGTGCCCATACCAATTTGTTTTTATAAGACATCCTTGTCCCCTCCAAAAAAATCACCCAGCTATCGCTGCTTTGTGGCACTTCGGTCAGAATGCTGGAGGGGAGAGTAATTTCCACCACCACCACAGACAGGATACAGATGCCTGATGAAGCAGGGAAGAAAGCAGGGCTAACAACAGCCAGCCCAATTAGTGCAGCACCCTGGGCAGGGCATTTCATCTGGGCCCTCCGCACCGCCTGCCGGGACGGGTGCAGATGTGCGAGTGGTGAGTGACAGGCAGAGGAGCTGGGACCTGACTACATTCAAAATCTTTCCCTGAGATTTTCCTGCTTCCTTTTTCTCTTTCTCCCCTTTCACCACGTGAAACGCGCAGTGGGCTGTATATGCAAACACTGACAGATGGTGACACTCGGCTCCAGCTCAGGCAGATTAGAAAGGGAACTCAGTGTTCAAGGGACCAATTACCACTCTGTCCCCTCGGGGAAGAGCATATCAGATGTTTACTGGGGGTTAATAATAAATGAATTGAAAAAAAAATTGCTCTTCGAACACCATATTCTGTGTATTCATGTCAGCAGGTTGTAATTAGCTAATTAAATGCTTGGACTGACAGAACGGCCCCAGTGGGGGTTGCAACATTGCAGACCGCTCCTGAAATATGAGCAGGAAACATCTTGGAATATGTAGGCAGGAGAACAGTTAACACCTCACATTTAATGGGAAACTTTTTCCTGCAAAGGTTACTGGGAGAGCTGGGAGGAGGACTTGGAAAAGTCCTGTGTCTGCAGAGCTTGCTGCCAAACAAGCTGGGGACAGCATGCGAGCGAGGGGGGCACACTAGATAAGGAAACAAGCAATCATGGGCTCGTGGCAAGCAAGTCACGGAGAAAAAAGGATGAAGTGTTTGAAATTAATATACGATTCAATATTAATTTCAACTAGCTCATAACTCCCAGCTCCTCCTTAGAAGGGTGGAAAGCTCCATGCTGGTGGGAGAGCTACCAGGTCCAACCATGTGTGATTAGTCTGAGTCATCAAAACCAAAGCTACACTTAAGGAACATGAAAGGCCCACCTTTAACCTCCTGAAGCAGAGGAAATGAGCAGGCACATCCAACCTCTTGGCTGCTGTTCGGGTATTAGCTCATGCCTTACACCCCTGCCCTCGCTGCTGGCCTTCAGAGATGAGAGCATTTTGTACCACTGGCATGTCACCACTGCTTGTTTGCTTTCCTGGCTCCTTAGTAGCAGTGGGGTTGGGTTCATGAACAGCAAGGCACCTGGCACACTATACAAACAGGGGAGCACAATCCGTGCCAAATTACAGCATAAATAATGCATCTGTCTGGAACGTATCAAAGGAGGCATTTGCAGCACTGGCAGTGAAAATGATAGTGTCTCAGGGTTTGTCAAGCCCCAGGTTTCTTTGGTCTCGCTTTCTAGGCACATTGCTTTGGAGTAAAAAAATGCTTGCAAGGAATCAGCCTGAAAGTATTCAAGCCAGCCCCATACGAATCCACGCTCACTCTCAGCAGCTACATTTTGGCTGTGCAAAATGACACATAGCATTGTGTGCCTGAGCCTGCAGCCTGCCAGCGTGTTGTAGATACACAGGAGAGTGTATCTACACTCTCCATGTAGACTGCCCCAGACTATGTTCACTGCCCCAGAGCCCTACCTGGGGTAGAGTGACTTGATGCTACAGGAGTTTATGACAGATGAAAAGTTGTGTACGTGGAAGGGGTGAGAAATGTGCTAAAGGTGCCTCCAAAATGTAAACCATGAGATAGCTACAGAACCTGAAAAATCAAGGGCAAACGTGACCCTTTTGCACCCTTCATCCATTACTGCATCAGAAGTTAGGGGTACACGAGGCATCTCATTTGAAAAGTTTTTTGAGGCACGCATTAGACCATGTATCAAGGCAGAAGAGCCAGCTGATCAGGGCTGCATGCTTGGTGGTGCTGGGGTACACAGGACACACTCTGCCACACCCTCTGTGTGCAAGGGCTTGCCTGCTGTAGATAGGTGTCATCTGCCTCCCAAAATCAGGAATGCTCTGATGAACTCAGGAGGTCTAACCAAACTTTTCTTTGCTGCAGCTGTGATGCTTTCCTCATGCCCCTGCTAGTGCTCTGTGTTCTGTGCTGTAAACATGCCCACCCAAAGAGCCTGAGAGAGGATGCATTGCTGCCAGACCGGGATGTATGTTTGCACTATGAAAGTTTGTTGATCTTCCCTTTCTTCTCTCCCTTAATGCTTATTATGATTGCAGAGTAAAATCACTGCTTGTGCCATGTATGCCAACGTGAAATGTCCCTGACCCATGCACTCCCATTCTTCCAGGGTGTCATCCAAACCTGGGGGTCAGTCTGAGGGGGAAGCTGCAGGAATAACCAGTGTTCTTTGTCTCCTGCCCCTTCTTGTAAGGGAATAAGGCAGGTTACTTAGCCCATTATTAATTTTTAAAGACTTTCCTTTGATGAGCCAGCCTCACAAAACTGCAGTTGTTTAGACTCTTCTTTTTTTTAGCACTTACTTGTCAGGCAAATTACTGAAATAGCCTTTTTAACAGTATTTTGGCCATCTGGAACAAATCCATCCCTCCTTTCTAAGCCAGTAAGCTCATGGGTGACAGAACAGGTGTAATTTAATCAGGTGGAGGCACAATCTTGGTATCTTGAAGGCTGCGTATGGGGAGTCTCTTCTACATCCATCATCCATGGGCAGCCTTTGCAGCACATGAATGCTTGGAGGCAGTGGGGTCTGAGTAAGATACCCCTTCATGGAGGTGCCTGTCCTGATGCCTGTCCCGATGGCTCCAGAGGTGAGTTTGTAGTAGTCTTCCCATGCTACTACCCAAAACCTGGGAAAAAGCATGTGTCCCAAGCCACCTCTGAGCCTGCCCTGCCCTGGGTGAGCTCTGCACCTCTCCAGCTGTGCGGGCTTGACAGGATGCTCTGGTGCCCATTGAAGCCGACACATGTGAAACTTGTGACATCAGGGCAGACCCAACTGGTGGCTGCTTTGCAAAGGGCTCATGAGAGTGCCCTTACCAGAATAACAGACTTGTCTTTTGTGTTTTAGTTCCCATGTAGCCACAGTCAGAATAACCCTTTGCACTTTCCACTGTGGAAGTTTAGGTTGAATTTTTAAAAACCCTCTAGGAGCTACACCACATGGGCAAGAAATTAACAGGGAGTAGACAATATCAGCAGGCTGGCTCCCAAGCAGAGTGAGCAGCCATCCTGCTGCCTGCCTCCTCCCTGTCACCGGTTGCCATATTCATCCCTGCTGAGGTACCTTGTGATTATGTTTTTTTGGTTTTTTAGATCCTCACTTCCTCAAGTTCCATGAGTTCTTTCTCTGAATAAGTAGCACCATTTTTACATGCCTATGTAAGGGTTCGGGACTGTAATTTGTGCTTTGCAAAGTGTTTCTGGACTCTCAGACAATTCTACAAACACCTACACTCTACCTACTTCTACACCCATTCCAGTGGAGCAACTGATTCTTACAATTCATCATGCTTTTAAGAAATCAGAAATGATTTCTACAGGTATATGTTGGCACTGTTACAGGAAGTAAGATATTTTCTGCACAAATATGCATCAGAGAATGTGCTCTTTATCACACTCACTGAGCTGCCTGTGAGAATGGAAGGAAAGCAGGCAGCACCCTACAAGGGGAAGGAAGGCCTGGTCAATCTGCCAATTCCTTGTTACCAAGCTGTGACTAGCTGGTGCAATCCTGCCCAACCATAATATTTCAGAACTGAGTCATCCAACAACATCAGCTACACTTTTAATTGCCATCTCAAATAACCACATATATTTACTATTTACCGGCACATGCTTTATTGGTGCTCATTACAAGCCATTAATGAGGTGTCTGTTTTAATGGTAGTTGTGGAGCTAATAAGCAGGAGGTGGAAGAAGCCTGCCCTTTGCCAATATATATGATTTCTCTGCTGGCTTTTGGGCTGCCATATATCCCAGCTACAAATGACAAATGCAGGATTGTGGGGTCTGCCTCAAACACACCTGCTGTTGTCACATTTTTGCAGTGTGTGGGGAAACAAGAGTGGGGAAACAGGAGGCTGTGTGTGGCTGAGGAGGAGGTAAAGAGGTGAAAGGTGTGACCCATAGAGACGACCATGAGCAGTGAGAGCAGTGATGCTCAGCCAGCAGGTCCCCCGGCCCGTGCAGGCACACTGTGTCCCCCCAGGAGTGCCTGTGGCACACTGCCCCTCCGCTGGCAGCCGTGGAGCGTGTGGGGTACAGCCAGCTGCTGGCAGCATGGCCGCCCCACACAGGCGGCGCTCAGCTGTTTCGCATTTTGCAGTGCTTTAGGAGAAACACGTGTCTGCCCCGTGGCCCCCGTCCCACACAGGCACAACCACATGGGGTGTGAGACCCAGCTGCCTGGTGGGGGGCTGCTGCTGAGGAGCCCCTCTCCCCGTGTCACCCTGCCTGGACTGCCCACGTATCAGGGGGTCCCTTGAGGGCCTCACTCATTGGCATGATGCTTTTCCAGCTCAAACTGTAGGCTCGAAGCAAATCAAGAGGAATTCTCGGCCTTTCAACTTTCAGGTGAACGCAGATGCACAAGTTGCAGAGGCTGAGCCTGTGCTGTGTGTGCAGCCCTGCACACACGCTTGCCGCCTGTGCCAGTAGTGCAGCTCCTCTTCGTGCCCACACAGCCCACCCGTGGGGCAGGGGATGTGGGGTACCCTCTGGGTCTCTCAGCTCCTGTCCCTCATCCCCAAAGAGGGAAAGAGGGCATGCCAGAGATGCCTCCTTCTCTGCCCTGGTGCCCAGGTTTGCCTCCCCAGGACAGGAGGGGATGGCAGTTCTGGCAAGGGATGATGTGCAGGATGAGACGGTGCGCGGTGCGCGGTGCGGGCTCAGGGCGGCGGCAGCCTCTCTGCCCGGCTCACTCGAGGAGACAGAGCAACAGATGCAAGGCAGGCACTAAGAGTGGAGGCTCCCATTATATTGGCCTTGGGCACTTTCGGAGCTTGGCGGTCTTGAGAGTCACCCAGCGTTTGGCCAGATCCCCAGTGGCTTTGCACATTCCTTTTCTTTCCATGAATGAATGGTCTAATCTGGCTGGAGGGCATTGCAAGACCCAATAGCCAGTTTGCTGCACCTGCTCATCAGGGATTGAAACACCTGCCGTGGCCGGGGCTTAGCATTTAAGTGCTGCTATTTGAAGACAAATCTCGTCTTTTGTCTCTGCCTGAGCCTTCTCACAGCTTCCCCCTCCCCTTAGTAGAAAACAAAGAAAAAAAAAGAAAAACTGAAAAAAAAAGGAAAAGCCTGCAATGGGTGTTTTTTTGGACAAGGCCTATTTTTCCTTTAATTTCCTAGAGAAGCCACCCTTGCTTTCCACATTAGGTGCTTTGCTGGGAAATGTTATTCACACAGGCAAAGAGCACTTTTATTTTGCTCACAGCTGTTTAGAAGGCCCATGCAGAAGTTAGGATGTGGGAGCCTTGGGTGGTTTCACTCTGAAGCACTGCTGTATCATCCTGGTACTGGCAATTAATGCTATGCAATAAACTGATGCTTTTAGTGAAAACAGATGTTCTTCCACACAGCCTCCTACCTACATTAAACCTTTAATTTTTTTTTGAGTTCCTTTTTTGTGACAACAAACAAATAATGTTGAATCAATAGCTAATGTGAGATTTACTTAGTGGGGAATTAGAAGGCAGTTTCTGCCAGCAAATTAGGAAGTAAGGAAAAAGATTTTATCCAAGCGATGTGATTTCTCTCTTCTTTTATGTGAATTTACATATTTGGGTGACTAAGACTCTTGCACTGTGTATGGATGCCTTGGTCTTGCAAGATTTGTTAATGAAGGGGCTAGAAAGATATAAAATACACTAGATGGATTGGACAGGAACCAGCTGATATATCTCCAAAGTTAAAAGAAAGCAGAAAATATCTTTCTAATGGCTCTCAACTGATGTCTTCTTGAACCAAGTTCACTAACACTTGTATCAGTGATCTGGAAGAAAAATGAAAGCCATATTATATACAAGGATTGTTAGAGAGCAAAGTTTGCAAGGGAGAGCAGTCTTCAGGGCAGGGAGCTGGACAGAGCCACAGTTCTGAGTGAAAAACAAGGAAATGTCCATCTCCAGTGTAGCAGCAAGGGCTCCTGCCCTGCCCAAGCACCTTCCCTAGGAATGGAAATCTGGCAATGCATCAACCTCAGTCTGCCAGAGAACAACAAAACCTAGAGCAAGGAATTGAAATTAGGCAGATGCAAGCTAAAGGATAGATTTGCAAGAGAGGACAATGAACCACTGAAATTACTTACTGAGGGTTATGATAAAAAAATTTACTTGATTCAGAGAACTTCTAGGTACTGTGTTACAGGGAAGATCAGGCAGGATAATCACAGTGGTGTTGGTTTTTTAATCTGTGAATATATTTGATCAGAAAACAATTTTAAAAGAAGACAAACTCCTGAAAGTCTTCAGCTTGTTTCATTTTGATTTATCATAAAATAACTATTGGATACCTAAGAAATATGGAGGGAAGGCTAACTCACTCCTCTTAGAGATATTTCTTGGGCAATCATAACATTATGTTAAATAAATGAAGAGAAAAATTAGGCCCAATATAAAAAGAGGCTCATTAATACACTGATGGTCAACCTGCAAAATTCTCTACATTGTGGGTAAAACAAGAAAATATACAGTTAACTTTTTGGGAATAGATCCTAATAAAAGAAGAGCAGAAGATCCTGTGTTCATCCGTGCAATAAGTTGAACTTGCCTTAGGGCACAGATCAATTGCTAGAAGGTTTAAAAGAAATTTTTCCCATAGGTATCTTAGGAAAAGTGATGTGTGCTCCATTAAATCCTTGAGAGGCAGGAGAAGCCCACTTTAGTTCACTGGGAGCTTAGCCTAAGTCTGCTTTTTGAAAGATACCAAGCGTTTTGTTAAGAATTTCAATCAGCTGAGTTTTCATACAGTTTTATATAGTGGTGCCCTTGATTGCTTTGTGATCCTGGTATTTTTGCAGCTAAAGGATGAGGGACTGCCGACGGGGAGCAAAGTTTGGTTTGGCACTTTCTGTTGTTGTCTTTGCCCGGAGCATCTAGTGGGAGGCCGCTGCTGGAAGTACGATATCAACCGTGATGTGATCTGGCACGGGTTTGACTGCTATGAATTCCCTTGACTGTTGCCTCTCAGAGGCTATACCAGAAAAAAAAAAATAAAACAACATAAAACAAAGTAAAGATCAGAGACAATTCTAATTCCATGTTCTTAGCAGTACAGAGAGAATATCTTAATTATCTTTTGCCTGTGAGATTAATCATACAGGATTATTGTCCTTTCCAATTGCCTGTGAATTTAAAATAGTGCTGTCTCTTAGAAAATATTTCAAAGAAAAAAAAATTCTGCATTACTCTACCTAGATGTGCCTGTGTCTTTGTCCTCCATGTGGCATCACTCCCTCTTTTCCAGCAACATGGCAGTAGAATGGGTTGTGTTCTAGACACACAGTTCACAAAAGAGCCCACAGTGCCAGAAGGACACAAGCATGAATTTCCAGTGTGGCTCGGATGTGAATTCAAGTTACAATGTATTTTTACAGAGTGAATCTCAGGCTAATTTAATTTGCAATTAACACCTAAAAGCCATCAAGAAAAAGTGTCAGTGGCTTTGAAGCAGGTGATGTTATCCTTGTATCACAGAGAGTGACTGGTTACACTGAGGTGGGCGGAAGTGAAGCCACTGCAGGCGTATTTCCCAGTGAAGCCAGAATCAGACAGGTGGAGGTAAATAGAGGACAGAGGGCTCCCCTGTCCTGGGGAGTGAAAAGGGTTCTGTGCTGGGGAGGGCAGTGCTGCAGCTGAAAGAAGGATGTGCCTGCTTTTATGTCAATGAAGTTGACATCAACTTCATTCAATCAGCAGAACAAGGTTCTTGGCTCCAGTAATAAGGAAAGAAGTCTGTGTACTTGAGGACTATACTGCGTAGTGAATATTGAGGGAGGGCAGAGGCTATAGGACCAGAGTTTGCAAGCTTGCCAAGGAATAGAAGTGAGTTATTTTCAGGGATCTTAAAAAAAAAAAAAAAAAGTAGAGTTTGTTTGGGTTTTGGAAGATGTTTTGGGGGTTTGCAGCATGAGCTGTCTTGACAGGGATAGCTCTGAGCCCACCTAACTAACTGGTGTTTTTCCTTTGAAATGGAAAAGTGCGTAAGATAAAAGAAACAGTGGAAAAGAGGGTGTGTTTTGAAAATGGGAGAAGAGAAAACAGAAAGGGACATACCTCCTGAAACTTTCAAATAATGTGTTCTCCCTTCTCCATAGCCAGTGAAGGTGAGCCTGTTTAGCTCTTTAGTTCTCAATGTTTCCCCACTTGTTAGGAGTGAGAGCTATTGGCAAGATAAAATGAGTTGAGTGTGCTGTAATGTAGTCTGTTTCTCTGGGTGCTCCAGGAGAGAGACCTGTATAAACACTACCCAGTATAAAGCTTTTCTGTGTTGTCCATTGAAGCAATCTCTTTCCCATCCATTCTTCCTCGCTATAAGTCTCAGTGGTATACTGTGATGGCTTTTTTTTTCTAGCTTAAGAAGCAATTTGTAATTAGCTTTCCTCTGCCATGCTCCCTCTCTGCCAAAACAAACTTGTCAATAAAAGCCTGATGTTTAGATGCAAAAAAGATGTACATTTAATTAAATGCAAAGTTGTTTTGTGAGAATGGAACATGTGAAGAAGCCACTAAAGAGCATCACACAGAGTGCAGAGCTGGAAGCAAATGTTTGAAGAAAAGGAACAGTGTGGATATTATGATTTCAAGCCACAAACATTGTAGCAGTGAAGCAAATTGTAAAGCAAGCAATTTCTGGATAGCTAAAAGAAATAGCTGCTGGTTGCATCAAATTAAGCCCTGAGAAAAATCTTCATAAAACTTGAGAGCTCTGTGCTTGAGACGTACGTACAGAGAAGCAAACCCGGTGTGTGAGGTCCTGTGGGACTCCATGTGTGATGTGTGTTATGAGAAGGCTCGATTTCCAAGTCTTCGTTAGCTTTGTAAACAAACACGCATTCTTGTTAAACATTTCTCCTGAGATGACAACTATTGACAATACATCTTCCTGAAGCATACGACAGTTATCAAACAAATAGCTGACACTTTTGCAAAGTTTCCATTATTCTCTGGTTGCTGAAGAAGCTGCAGAGTAGAGCAGGACACTTGGCATTGGGAGCGCTTTAGCAGTTAACGTTTTGCACAAAATTTGTTAAGTATAGAAACTGCACTCAAATGTCTAGTGTTGATTCTGTGGAAACCTCAGTTTGGGGCCTGCTGTTAAAATCTGTGGAGATATGTGTGGATCTCTGGGAAAGCCATGCACATCGGCAGCAATTCAGTGTTGTAAAAGCTAATGTTAGGAGTCATGTTTGTTTAAGCTTCATGGATATTTCATGCACTTTTCATCTCAGGGTTCTAAAGGCAGACAATGCAGACGGGGGGGAGGGAAACAAGATTGCTCATTTCTGTACCATCTTCAAATGTGCAAACAAGAGGCTCCATTTGGATCTCTATACGGAGGAGGATGCTGTTGTGAAACTTGCCCATGGTCTGAGCCTAGCTCTGACATGGAGTTTCATTAACCTGAAATCAGCACAGCATGTGTGCAACAGTGAGGACAATAAAGCTGATTTTCTTATTTTGAGAGAATCATATAAAACATCTCGACATTAAAGAAGCTTAAAATCCTCCCCAAAAATGCAAGAAAACATAAAACAGTCAATAACAAAACCAAATTGTTAAGAGAGGTTATTTGCAAGAACCTCCCCCAAAACCAAACTCCGTCTAACAGCCGCTATATTCAGGTGGAGCACCTGAGCAAAACCATGGTCAACAATGTTGCTGTGTGAGAATACATGTCCCTAATGTTGGGGCAAACTTCTTTTTCAAGGAAAGCAGAATGAAAAGAGAAGCACTGGAACAATTTCTCTTTGGTCCTATCAGCTAAAAATGCTATTTATGGAGCAGAGAAACATGCTGAATCATTTACTTCACTTACAATTTTTATACTAGACTGCCTAAGCTGATATAAAGCCATGGGAAGTCTTCCTTTTCACTTCTTTTTAGGCTGAAAATCAGAGCTGAAGATAAACAGCCTTCAAATTGCCTCTTGCTAAATACAAACAATTACCGCAAGATAGACAAATAACAGTGTATGCATGGAAGTTTAATTTAATACACGGTGGTACACACAATCTGTCAAAGATGGCTGTCTCAACACCGTTTTCCATGACAATAAAAAACCTGAAAATGTTGTTGGTTCATCGCTATTTTTTGTCAGTACTATTGAAATGTTGGCTGGAAGGACCTCCAGAGCCCCTGGCAGGGGTCCGCTTCTGGTCTGCTGAGGCTGTGGGTTTGCCTGACCCTGTGCTTAAATATTAGTGAGGGGATTTCGGTCTCACAAACTGCCCTGCTCCAATGACGTATCCAATGGCTGTACCAAACAAGTTTATTACACCTTTTTAGTTATTATGCTTTTCTCTCTGCATTGCTTTTATCTCCTTTATTCAACATAATGCAGTTAATCTCGTCACAGTGCCAGAGGTGGTGAGGAGTGGCTGATTTTACTCATTAAAACTACAGTCCCTTTATATACAAGGATGTTCTCCTTGTAGCACTCTTTACTCTCCCTCCTCCCTGGGAAGGCAAACCTATTTCTGTCAATCTCTCCTTGAAGCCTTTTGTGGTGCCTCAACTTTGTAATTTTGGCCTCCCTTCTAATATCAGAGTCCATATCCAGGCTCACTGGCCCAGCTGAGACTTCAGAAGCATTTGAAATAAATATTTTCAATGGCCGGCAGAGGACAAAAGTGTTGTCCAGTCAAGGCTGTGGCTTTTCACTTTTTGAAAAAAAAAAATCAAAGGTGACATGGTGCTGCTTGCTCAGTTTGAGGCGTGCTGTGATTACCAGTTGTTTTCAACAATGCTACTGCTTACCCAGTCTGCACATTTTAATCATTTTCTTTCCTGTTTCCAGCAGACAACATGACAAGACTATCGTGGGAGGAGCTGACGTGGTTCACGTGAGCCAAAGCGAGCTGGCTCTCACCTCCTCTTAATCTCTGCATTTTGCATCCTGGTTTACAATGACATCTGTAGCAATGACCCAGTGCAGCAGCACTGGTGTTACTGGGAAATCAGGGCTGTGTGGGCTGCCTGGCCTGTGGTGGTGGTTTCCTGCTCTTGCTGCCGTAGGAGGAGCCATAAGATGCAGAAAGCCTCAGGTGCTGTGTGGCACTGGAGCAGGGTGTTGGCCACTCTGCTTCCCCCTGACCCCAGATCCTGTCCAAGAGCCTAAAGGCTGTGTGTGCATTGCATGCAGCGGGTGCTTGGCTGTACTGGCCCTGTAATGCTTGGCTTTCTCCTCGTTGTGTTGCTGTGTGCTGTTCGCCTCCATCCCGAGCGGGTGCTAAGGACATCACGGCTCTCTTTCCACACTGGAAGCTGCACACGTGCAGGGAAGCCACATTTCTCTCTCATTCTGCACCACAGACATGATACAATGTGTTAAAAGGCAGATATAAACCACAAGAGAAATTTTTTCCTGTGGTCCAGAGATTAAACCACAGCTGCCAGTGGTTTTGCTGCAAGTACAGCAATTGCCAGGCAGGAGATTACACCATAATATTGGGCTTGCACCCCAGCTTCCTCACTCAAGTTTTCTAGGAACATATTACCAAGGTTCCTTTAGTGTGGCTCCTTTCCCAGTTCTGGACACCCTTGTGCCATGTCTGTCATTACTGCAGAAGTTTCAGAGCCAACCCTGCCCCAGCCAGCCAGTCCAGATGCAGCAGTGGCTCTGTGTTTCAGGGCTGGGAGAAAGCTCTGGCTGCAGCTTCAGCCTGGTCAGGAGCCCCAGAGGTACCTTGTCAAGAGCACCATCGGATGCAGCTCGTTGCTGCTGAGGACCAGCCACTACCCTGTACACAGAGACATGGAGTTACAGGCTGGCTTGGGTTGGAAGGGACCCTAAAGACCACCTAGTTCCAAATCTCTTGCCATGGGCAGGGACACCTTCCAGGAGACCTGGTTGCTCAAGACCTCATCCAGCCTGGTTTTCAACACTTCCAGGGATAGTGTAACCACAGCTTCTCTGGGCAATTTGTTCCAGTGCCACACCTCCCTCATAGTGAAGAATTTCTTCCTAATGTCTTATCTAAACTTGTTCTTTTTCAGTTTAAAGCCACTCCCTCTTGTCCTATCACTTCATGCCTCTGATAAAACTCCCTCTCCTGCTTTCTTGTAGACCCCCTTCAGGTACTGGAAGGCTGCTGTAAGATCTCCAGGGACGCTTCACTTCTTTAGGTTGAAAAATCCCAATCTCTCAGCCTGTCTTCATAAGAGATGTGCTCCAGCCCTCTGATATCTTTGTGGACCTCCTCTGGACTCACTCCATCAGTTCTGTGTCCTTCCTATGTTGGGTAACCCAGAGCTGGGCACAGTACTCGAGGTAAATACTGTGTCCCTACTCAGAAGAATGGAGTAGAGGGGGAGAGTCACCTCTCTCAACTTGCAGGTCACACCTCTTTTGATGCAGCCCATGACAGGGCTGGCTCTCTGGGTGCGTTTGCAGTTTCTCTTGACTCTCACCCTCACCCAATCCCCAGGGTTGAATGTCCACTTATGGCCAGAGCAAATTAGGCTGGGCTCTTGCAACATGTGTTTTATCTTAGTTTTGCACAGAAAAAATCCAATTTGGGATCTCTGGAACTGCTCTCTGGTGCAAGCTGAAGCACAGTGAGGACTAGGACAAAATTCAGAATTGTACTGGAGAATGGAAACACAAATATGAACACCTTAGATTGGCTCTTTTGTATATTTGCTTTGCCCAGCAGAAGCTGAGGCTCAGACAGAAGCTGGGAAACCTGACTCATTACAGTTACCTTGGAAAGGTTATTAGGTGTTAGGAGTGTGCTTCAACACTGACTTTTAGCAAATGCTCTTTAAGAAACACTGACAGTGGCCAAAGAAACACAAAGTGGTGTGGAGTACAGGGTTTTGGAGAAGGCCAGTGGAAAACCAAACATCTTATCTGTAGGAGAAGGGAGACATAGAAATGCCAATCTCACTGCCATTTTCAGTGAGAAACTAACTACAGGTAAAATCACATGTCCTGCAAAGTTTGTGATTTTTCACAACTGCAGATGTTTTCCTGAAAAACGAATCCTAAAATACATAATGTTTCTTGGAGTGTCAACATCAATCACCAGTTTTGGGTTCACCACTTCCTTCAGGAGACTTGTTAGAAGCTTGTGCTCTCTTAAGGAGTTATTTATTTCCAGAAATAGTGCAAACATTTTATATACTTGTCTTCAGGGGTCAACATTAATGTGGACCCTGAAAACCTGTCAGTAATTAAAAGCTTCTAACTCAGTTCCTTGGGAAATCTCAATGGCAAGTAAGTTGTGATGTTTATCCTCTCACAGATTGACTTGCACTCAGGCAGCTAAGCAAACACTGCTTTCAAGTGGAAAAGTATTTGCAGCTATAATAAAATTATTTTAAAAGAGACAGCATTTCACTGGCTATCGAGATAAAACAGGTTGGATTTATGTCATTCATTACCAAAGGTGCTACTTCTGATCTTACTGCAATAGAAACAGAGAAAACTTCTTTTGCTTTCTGCTCAACCATACATTAAATTATATTTATAATTTCAAAGACTGTTTTCCAGCAGTTTTAGACACACTGCCTTCTCCATCCCTCCATTCCCTTTTCATTCCTGCCTAAACCAGCATACATATTGCTCAGCTCAAAGGGAGCCACAGCATCACTACCAGCCCAGATTTCCCACAAGCAGGACTGGCAGCAAAGGCCTGATGGCATCCAGGGCAGGATGCAGAGAGCAGAGCCAGCCTTTTTTTGTTTGCCCATTGCTGAGTTTGGTACCCAAGCCCCTCCCTGGCATCTGTGACCCTGAGCCAAGCCTGCAGCCCTGAGCAGCTAGGAGATGCTGATGCTTGTCAGCTTAGGGTCTTCGACACTCAAAGCTTTTTGTAACCAATCTGCCATCTATTAGTATAAATGGGGAATAAAAAGGAGGGGATCTGTTCCTGCTGTTCCCTCAGGAAAGCACAGTAGATGAATGTGCCAGGTAGCATGAAGGGATATCTCTATATTCACAAAATTATCCTGGGAAGCTCATCCTCAGGTCTCCAGAGTGTCCATCTGTTAAATGCACACCCGCTGTGTATCAGGTGTGCACCCCACAAAAATCCCCACCTGCTGTTGTGGGGATTCTTGTCCCTCATCCTTTGTGAACGTCACTGATTCCACCACCTGAGAAACCACGAAGTCTAAGTACAAAGCAGGGTGGCACTGTGCCATGGGCTGGACCAACAGAGGACAGAAAGGCCATCTCTGCCCCCAGAAAACTAAAACTCCAACAGGGAGCAGCACAAAGGGACTGACAGAGAGGGACCAAAAGTGGGACATGTCCCTCACTCTGTCTCCCCCTCCTCTGTCCCCACCAAAGACTTGCTGAATAATGTTCCAGTGAGAGGTTAGGGACCAGGGAAGGAGTAGATCCTCAGGGTCTTCAGCACCTCTCTGCATGACAACTTTTATAAAGAAACGTTCTTTGCTAAAAAGCAAGCAAAGAAGCCAAAAATATGTCTTGTCTTCAGTATTTCATGACTGAAATCTTAAACATTATGAGCATGAGATTTGCCAAACACAGGTCTCAGCTTGAGTAGATTTTTTTCCTGTTATACTAAGTAAAATGTCTGGAATCTGGTAATCTTGCATTGAGCTAATTTTAAAAAATATATCTGAAAATTTGTTTCAAATCCTTTTGTGCTATTTAAACTTATTAAATATAGATAGTGGTGTTTTAAACAGAAAATTAAATAAAACATCACTGGGAGATTTAGTGTGATTACTGTGCGTGTTTAAAAGAAAATGCTCTGCATGTTTAAAGGAAAAACACACTTAGGCACTGTGACATTCAGTTTTTAAGAAACCCAGTTTAATTATATTTTCCCTAATTAAGGATTTCATTATAGGGGATCACATGATTTAATTATATCAATACCCCAAAGACCTGATTGTGAACATAAAATGTGGATTAAAAGGATGCCTCATCACTTAATTACCTGCTAGATTGGAACAGATCCATGTTGTAGGTCAAAAGGGACATAAAATGCAGGCTTCTGCTTCCCTCTTTGTTGTGTGTGATGGGCTCTGTGTATGGGGAGAGAAGGAGGAGGGAGCACTCATATCTGTACTGGGAGTGATAATTATCTATAGATAATAGATTGATAGAGTTAAAATTATGAATATCCTTTAAATTTTCAGTAAGTCCATAATGGAGGTGAGCTGCATATTTCAGCTTACAGTCTTACAGAAGCTTGTGCGTTTCTTCTCAAAGTCTAAGGTCTTGTCTTTCAGAAGGAAAATGTCAAGCAGTTGGAAATCTTAGGCTGGGTTTTAGACCATCCCAAAGTGAGCAGACGGGTACCTGGTGCTGTAGCAGGGGCTGGGGCTGTCTCCCCCTGTGTCCACTCAGCATGAGGCCCCTAGAGTTGGTTGCACTTCTGGAGGTTCCCCACCACTGATTAATGGGGCTGATCTGGGGGATGGAGGGGATGAAATCTTTTGGGGCATCAGTATAAAGCCAAGGGACAAATGTTCGCCTGCCCAAACCTTGCTTACCACACACCTCTCTTCCCCACCCTCTAACCAGCTCCCAACCACTGCTCCCTGGCAGGGAGCACTGAGCACATGAAGGTGGAAAACCTGCATCAGTCACTATGGTACAGCTTTCTTTACAGTCACTATGGTACTGCCATTCAAAATGCCTTCTTACTTCCCACAACCCTTACAAGATCCTACCTCACAGTTAGGAATCTGGCCCTTGTACTCAATGCTCCCAAAGTACAGAGCAAATTCTGTCAGCTGATTCTGTCAAAATTCTGTCAAGAAAAGGTCCCATGGAGGCCAAATGCAATTTTATCAGGGCCCATGGCAGCCTTGCACACTGTGGACTGAGCCTGTTGCAAACCCCCTACAACATAGCTCCCCACAGCTTTCTAAGGGGGTTGAAGGGTTGCAGGATATCCACATAAGGTTAGGGTTTTCTCCTCCAACATGCCATAAAAAGAAGATTTCCCTGCAGTCCTGCCCTGACAGGTATCCTGCTTTTTCCCAGTACCCTCAGGGCCAGCAGACTCTGGTAGGTATAAATGGGGCAGCAGATCCACGGTTACACTGCTGCTTCAAACACTGCAGTGTCCCAAAAGCCAGCTTTGCTTGTATCCAATCCCCACCCTGATGGGGAGAATGACTCTTGAAAGAAATATTTCAAAGCCACCAGGAGGGCTGGTCTGTAAACAGTGGGCAGATTGCTCCTTTTCCTAGGAAAGGTATCCTCAGGCACACGGGAGCAGATGATCCTTTAAGCAAGGGGACTGCCTTCAAAGTGTCCCTTTGCTCTCTGGGGACAGCCTGGTGGCTGAAGCGCATCCTCAGATGACGTCCTGCAAATGCTGCTGCAGTGGTGGTGTTACTGCCTGTTACAAGTTAAGAAACCAAATCCTGAGCCCAGTTTGGGTAGCAAGGCTAGGTAAGAACAAGGTCTCTTGAAACTGCTGATGGCAGCTGATGCTAATACGTCCCAAGTCCTTTCTATGACTTTTCCAAAGGCATGAGGGAGGATACAGAACTGGATAGTTCAGCTGTTCAGGGCTATTCCAAACCAAGCAACTCTTACACCTCATCAGAGGAATGACAAAGATCTGCAGCCCGCAGCAAGGCCAGCAGCTTGGATACTGCCAGCCCTGTAGGTAGTGCCAGCCTGTCCTGCCACTGCTGGGCACAGCCACCCTGCTCTGCTGCCCCCTGGCACAGCCACTCTGGACACAGCCACCCTGACCTGCCTGCCCCTGGGCAGATCCTGGAGGAGGCTTTGTGCACACACTGCGGCAATGTGCTTGGGCCCTGAGAGGCGAGGGAGCACACCCGACTGCTAAATTATCATCTGCAAGAGGTACAGTGCTATGGGATGAAGACCCATTTCTTTAACTTTGATTTGATCTCATTTTCTAGGCAGGGAAATGCCCCAGTGACAGTATCGCTGCAGATGGCATCACAAAGCCCCGGCTGGCACCAACTGAGTTGGCACAGTCAGATTATCATGTTTGAGTTTGTGTCTGCCTTTTCTTCTTTTCCCTGCTTTGCTGTGCTAATAGCATTTCTATTACCATACAGGCTTCAGTCAGCTCCTTCAAAAGGACAGAGACCAACATAAAAAGTAAAGTTCATTATTACTGGCAAAAGGGATGGGTCACAGAAAAAGCTAAATGATGCTAGTCTATCTTTATAATTCTTTCTTTCTTTCTCCCTCTCTCTCTCTCTCTCTCTGTCTCTCTTATCTGGGCTTAAAGGGAGACTGGAATTGAAGTTGCAGGGTCTCCAGGGCAGTACTGCAGAGCAGTGCTGCTTAATGGGGCAGCTGGTGGAGAGAGCTGAGCACATGTCTCCTTTGCAGTTTTCAACTTCATACTTCACAAGGCCTAGGGACTGATTGATGGAATTCTTTTTTTTTTTTTTTTAAACATAGCTTTCTTGAGGCCTAGAGGCTGCCACACTGAACATATGTCCACATATTCCCTTGGGCAGTATTTAAATGTGTGCATCCATGTGACTGTATTTGTTTAGTGTGTGCTCCCACTGATCTAATGGGACCTTTCCCATGACCCATTGCTTCCCTAAGTTTGCCACTTGCTGCTGTCAGGCGAAAGAGGCTTTAACTTGGATGGCTGTAGCTGTAAATGAATGGGACTTTTTTCCCCTTTCAGTCCTTTCGAGTGAACCCTCTTGCTGATGGATCATCTAATGCAGTTTAGTTGAGAACCCTTCCTCGTGCTGTTAAAAAAAGCCAAACCTAAACAAACCCCATCTGTTGCAATCCTATGTCTATTTATGTGAATGCAAAATTTGTCGTGCTGCTTTCTGCTTGTTAATAAGCCATCCTCTGAGAACAAAATTCATTCTTGGAAAACTCCCAGTAAGATGTGCACTGCTTGCTACACTGGATACTTCTAATGCTAAAATTTCTTGGGAACAAGAAAAGCAGTGGTTGCACACTGCACTCACTTTCTGTCAAGGAAAATGTACAGTTTGGCGTGGTATTTAATGTCCCCCAGGTAGGCAGCTCAGTGAGGCACAAATTGGAATAAAACTATCTTTAAGAAATTTTCAGTATACACAACCTGCTTAAGTAAAACCCAACACCTCTCAGAGGAGGAGACTAGAAACAGATTATTTACATTTCCCACTGTTGCAGCTTTGTGCAGAAACCTGATTTTATCTTACCTTTGGTCTGTCTGTTTCAGCAAAAAGCCTGCAAACCCCACAGAATGACACAAGTACAGGAGGTGTTCAAATGGGTTCAGGAACCGTGTCTGACTAAAAGAGTTAAAAACTATATAAATATTCCACAAGCAGCATTTGCACATTTTTAAGGCAGTGCTAGGAAATACCATAGTATATGCAACATATATAGAGAACACAAATCAGAAAGAGATTAATTATATTGTCTGCTAGAGGTCTTGTTCAAGAGTGGAGCTTTCCTGCCCAGCACCATCCCTGCCCTAAAGAGCTTAAGGGAAACATTGGAGGGCTGCGAGCTGCAAGAGACTGCCCTCATCTCCCTGCCAAGCTGCACATGCAGTACCCCTCCTCATTCTGGCAAATGCCCACAGTGTCACACCACACCAAATCCTGCTCAAGGTGGGGCTGAGGGCAAACCCTCCATGCCTGTGCCATGGGCATGGCATGGAAATGGGCTGGACTACCTTTTCCAGCACTCTCCACAGGAGTCATACCAGGAACAAAGTACAGCAAATGGGAATTCATGTTGGAGTTTCAATGGTCACTTGTGAATCTAAACTCAGCTATCCCTTTCAGCTTAACATAGATTGGGGAAAAAAGTCAGCTGAAAAATAGTAGTAAATATACAAAATGCAGAGTGTTTGTTAAACACTGTGTTTTCTGTTAAATAAAGAAGAGTTTTACCAGCAATATCAGTGGAAAATGTATCATGGACTGAGAAACAGAACCAGAAAACTCAGCCAGTCTAAGCCTAAACCAACTTTCCTTAGAAAAATTATTTACTAAAGAAGAAGTGCAGCCTTCAGGTTATCTCAGGGGCTGACAAATGTCTACATGTTATTATGCATATCGTAAGCGCTACTGTAAGAGATGCTGTCACATGAACTTGTGTTCAATTATTAATCACTGGTGGTTTTGTCACTTTCAAAAGAAAGTGTAAGGTGATGGATTAGCTTATTTACCCCTTCCAAGAAAATTTTCAAGTTGATTTTTTGCCTTACTTTCCTTAATCTCCTGAGCGGTGTTTCTGCTGGAAAATACTTTGGAATTGGGTGACTAGTTTAGCAGCCTGGTTTTGCTAAAATTTTATGGTTTGTTTTGGTATTTTTAATTCTTTGTTTCTAGGATACTGACCCCAGGAGTTTAGCGGGCAAGATTGTATGCACAGGGTACGTCACCACCCTCCCACATTGCTGTCTTCAAGGAGTCAGGGCTGGTTGGAGATGGCAGTGTGTACTTTGGAAGCTTTTACTCAGAAAACCTTAAAGGTACATTCCAAATAGACCTATAATATCCTTGTGAGTCAGGAAGAAAAGTTTGAGCACCTATACCTCAGCTGGATTTTCCAGTCTATAACTCAGCCAAAGAAGCATAGCAGGGCCTCCTGCTGGTTGTAAAATAAGATCAGTTGGTAGCATGAAAAAGGAAACAGACTTAAACCCTTCAGTATGTTCTGCAGTGATTTTTTTCAGTCAAAATGCCAACATATAATAAAGAAATTAATTACTAATTTCATCAACACTTCAGCCCTTGTTGTTAAATCTGGATGGCTGCTTAAAAAGTTAGCTACCTAAACTTTGATGTCTAAAAGTTGATTAGTTAAGTAAAACCTGTTTCCTATAAACCCATGTTGATTGCGTTAATGACAGTAATGAAGTTTCAACTCTTGCTTACATTTTATATGAAACACTCCATTATCTAGCACCAGGTTATCCAATTTAAATTTTTAATATAGAAGAAATATTAAATTCTTTCCCAATTCATCAGAACATCACCTGTGCGTCAAGATTATTTTATAAAAATCATGGTAAATGAAGTGATCTTGGGTGACTCCTTTGACAACCCTTGAATCTATCTGGGTTTCTTGCTGTAGTATCTGTTGCTGAATAATTTCCATAATCACCCTTGAAACAGTGATGGTTTAGAAATTCATATATCATCTGACTTTTTGCCAAAGTAATCCACTTTTTATTAATATAAGATGATGAAAAATGTTGCAATTAAGGTTCTAAATTTTTACAAGGGGCCTTCTCAATTGCTTGGATCATGAAGGAGAAAATACTTTTTCAGCAGCTAGAGAAGCAGCTACCTTTTTAATTTTAAATAATATTCACTTCCTCATCTTTGCACCAAATTATTTCTGGTGCTTTTTCATTTGTAAAACAAATAGCACTTTTCAAATGAAGTAACACCCTATGTACTGGATGTGGAGAGATCCTGGGGATGCTGTGGGAGCTGATTCTGAGACGAAGAACTGACCCACTTGTGAGTACGTACACCCTACACCCTGAGCACCCACTGCTACTCACCAGGCACACTCCTGGACTTATAGCCCCCATGTTTGTCCTGCCTTTCAAGTGTATTTTTTCCAGTCATATGGCAATCATCAGCTTTCACTCACCTCTTCTAATCCATTAAAAATGTGGTTCCATCCCAGTTTCTTTGACTGTACCTACATATTTTTCAACAATTTTTAACTCTTTTGTTAACCAGAAATCTATTCTGTGGAACTAAACACAATTGGGATGTGGGAGCGCAAGGATCCATGAATGGTGCTGGAGTCTACATCAGTCTCTGATGGGATATTCCTGTAATTCTGCCATATTTATTTTGTGTGATGACATCTGCCCAATGCAAGGTCAGCAAGATCAGAAAAAACCCTTTCTTAGGCATTTGTTTTGATGCCAAGTGAAATTTGCCTTTCCTCGAGTCCATTTCTTTTGGGTCCATTTCAGAGATCGGAAATCATCTACCTCTGCTGGTAGCTGCTCTGACCCCACTGTTCACTGCCCACAGCCATTTCCTTCCTCTCTGCTGAACTTGCCAGTCATTTGGGTAGCCTTGATTTTACACCCCAGCTCTATCGTTGGTGTCCTTATCTAAACTGAGGGAGGATTCATAAACACTACCTGGTCACTGTGGAGCAGGATAATACCCAACTGCTAAACTCAAATCCCACTTTCATCAGAAAGAGGCTTGCTAAGAGTTGTGAAGTGCTCAGAACCATGAAGTAAGTCGTAGCAGAGCGCTGCAATTTAGTCCAGATGCAACTGGTGTGATCTTCTTTCAGCTTTCTGTGAGGAAATGGTCATTTATGACACAGAGAAAGCCTGCTTTCCCCTTGATAGTGGATAACTTTGCTCTGTAAAAACAGAGCAAAGCAAACAGAGCAAAGTGAAATACAAAGTATCATGGGAGTGAGGATCATAATAAGGCAAGAAAAGTAACTCCTCTGTGCTGAAGGTCTCAGCTGGAGTGTTGCATCCAGGCTGGGGCACCACGCTTCAAGAGGGATGTGGACCAACTGGAATCAATCCAGGAGCAGCAATGAGAGAGCTTAAGAACATAACCTATGAAAGAAGGCTGAAAGAACCGAGGTTGTTTAGAATAAAGACCAGACTAAGAGGAGAGGAAATAACACAAATGCAGTTATGTAAGTGGCTGCTGCAAAGAGGGAGGAATTAAACTCTCCTCTCGACTGTGGACTGGAAAAAGAGGCTCTAGTGGAGAACTGTAGATGGATATAAACTTGACTTTCTGGTGGAGCATTGGGCTGAATTTGTGGGAGACTGTCTGAGCAGTGGGGAAAGGGGGAAATCCATGGCTCGGGTTGTCCCTCACCAGTGTAGTCCACACCTGTAAATGTAACGTGTTTGACCAAGAGCAGGGAAGGAGTCTGAGGGTGGAAGGAATGATGACAATCAGGCCAGCTGTGGGGAGAAACAAAATGTTTGTTTGGACAATTTGCATCTGTTGCTTTTTTTAACCGGATAAGAGAGTACACTATGTAATATACACACACCAGCCTCACTTACCGACAGAGACTTAAAATATTTATATCACGGACAAACAATGCCAAGGAACTCCCCGACAAATGCAGTGATTTAATAAACACAGTACTGTAATGTAGCATTTATCTTTATTATATATAATCAGCTGTTGCTTTTACTTGGGTAGAAATAATGTCAAACTGAGCCAAGGTAAGATGGGAAGGTTGGAAGGTTCCCACTTCCCCAGTCCCAGACACACACACCTTTTTGGCTTTTGCAAGTACAAATGGGCTCTAACACTGTGTGAGGCACAGCAAAGAACTTCCTGCTGTGGCCCCACAAAGGACTGTGCGTCTCACAGACCTCTTGAGGTCCCACAGACCTCTTGAGGTCTCACATAGTAGATAGCTCGTCTCCTCAGTCTCCATCAGTCTCATGGAATACTTATCTTCTGTAGCACCATTGAAGAAATGTGTATGTACGTATCTAGGCAAAAGATGTGCATTGCTTCCCAAGCAAAGGTCAGCAAGATATCTATTTTAAAAACACAGATTACATACAACCTACATAAAGATTTTTATACTGGGCAACAAGTACCAGATCCTCAGACAAACCCAGCCCAGTGCTCAGGGTTCACTGCCATGCTCAATACAATATTAAAAATGAAAAGTGAAGGTGATACACTGTGATTTTATTGACAGTTCCT
>WAAG01059438.1:76600-93132 GCA_013390105.1 Tichodroma muraria | reverse complement strand
CTGACTGGAACTTTGGGCTGTGATTGAAGCCACCTGGGTAAGATAAAGGGGACACTATGGTTCAGTCATCTCGGGCTGAGGGAGAAGAATGCATCCACAAGAGAGCCAAACCCAGCAGCTGTGCTGAGAATCATCCCTGGCTGGGTTTGGGGTGGGGGAGACCACAGCCCACAGAGGGCAGGTTTACACAGACCCTGAGGGCAGGGGGGGAGGTTTTGGGTGTGTGGTGTAACCTCTGGTCAGAGACGCTGAACACATCCTCCCTTACACAACGAGCCCAGCTGTGAGACCCCCAAACCCCCCAGCAACACCCACGGGACATTCGCACGGGGGGCAGCTGAGGGGGTGCCATAATCCATGAAAACCTCCCCAAAGTGCTCCGCAGACTCACTCCTGAGGCCTTGCACCATGGGACTGCATGTGACACAAAGTGACACGACAGACCCAGGGTCTGCTGCAAGAGACAGTGCCCGACTGTCCCCCACCTGTCCCCCACCGGGGAGGTACCTGGGAATCCCCGCCTGGCCTGAGGGCACATTAACCCTTTGGATTCCACACTTCCCAGGGGACCCTTGCCTCCAAGAAGACCAGCTGGAGAGGATCATGGGGACACCAGTGGGATCCACAGAGTGGTGATATTCTCTTTAATCTGTCTCTGTCATTCTCTTTCTGTCCACCCAACCTCTTTTCTATTTCTTTCTCTTGCTTTTTCCCTCTCTTTCTCGTATTTACTATCAAATAAAATCCATACTATTGACTTTGGCATACAGTCTCGTTTGCAGCTTAATTCAGGCAGAGGCATTGCCAATCAAAAACGGGACTGTAACAGACATGTTACAGGTGAGGGATTCATTCACCTGTAAATCCCAGCATGATGCAAAGGCAGCAGTGCCTGCACAGCCAGTGCCTTGCCTGGATTTCATACATGATATCAAGTATCCATGAAGACAATGCCAATATGAAAAAGTTTCCATCCTTGACAGCTACATCCTGCCCTTGTACTTTTTCTAAGTCTGGGGGGAAGAACAGCAGTTCTTATCATTTCAGTTTCCAGGTAAGGCTGGAATGTAATCTCCTGGTGACTCTGCCTCAATAGCCCAGGGAAAAGACTTCTGCCTGAATTGTTTTGGGTCTCTAAATACTGTCTCTTCTGGGAAGTATTTTGTTTCTTAATTGGCACCATTCATGCAGCTGCATCACAACTGTGCTGAAAGTCCCCAGCAAGGATAGAACCACAGATTTGCCAAGAGATAAAAAACATTGTTTCTGAATAAAGTATTACATGGGTAGGTGTTTGATAGTTACAAATCATAACCTTCAGGCTCCATCCTATCTCACAGAATTAATCACCTCACCTTCCCTGGAAGGCAGCCGTGTGTAGTAAGACTGTTACTCAGGTACACTGTGACTCTGTGCACACCCAGGTTTTAAAGTTTTCTGACCTTTTCTCCTTGGTTTTCTCCAAGATTGTGCCTTCATTGAAACCAGTTGTACATATTTCTTCAATAATGGCAAGGCTTTGATTTTTATTTCCCCAGGGAAACCTCGGGCTTTACTCTGGGAAGTCAGAGGTTAATAAAGATGTGTTTGATTTGGAAATGAGAAGGCAGGGGGGAAGTGCTGGCAAGCCAGGAGGCTGAGAGAGGGGGGATGCAGCAAACTTGATTCTGGAGATGGTGAGGATGTCACCTGCGAGGCACCTGGGATGCTGCACGCTGAGTGTGTTTAATGACATGCAGGGAGAGGAGATGAATCAGGTTGAGTTTTTTCCCTAAACTATGATACTTTAATGAAAAACAACTTCTGTCCTTCTGTAAGAGCTATTCCTATTCTTGAACTGTGAAGGAGGAGGAGGCAGCAGGAAAATGCCATATGAAATTGTTGAGCTAAATTCAGAGATGGCACATTCTGGCCAACAAGGAAGATGTAACCGTATATCACAGCATTCTGTTAATGAGGATTCATTTTTAGCCCTGCTCGTCTGTAATGAAAACCCCTAACATTTAATTTCCATAAAGCCAGAATTAAGGCTGTCTTTAACCTCAGTGTTCTCTGCATACTTGATTTTGGCTGTGGTGTAAATCTTTGTGCTCAAATAGCAATGTAGGAGCCTCCTCCCACCATAATAAGTGGATAATGCTGACTCATAACTCTCACTGTAATTCCAGACCAAAAATGTGCAGCTCCCATTGTTGGGAATACTGTCACTAAAAAGGTATCACTGCTTTAGTTAAATATTTGCAAAAAGAGAGAATTTGTTATGCACTGAGACTTCTGTGTTTGCAGGAGAGTAGTGGTAAAAAGAATATAGATGGATACACTTGCTTTGTATACATAAAAATTGGGTAAATTCTATTTTCCCTTGAATTTATTTTCAACTCTATTGTGTCATGTTGCCATGGCCATTTGGGCACGTATTTTGTGTTTTCCAGCAACAAAATATCATTGCAAATTTGGACTTAAAGCATCACAGTGGTCATTTTGCCATTATAGCTAAAGAAATCCACCAGCAAACAAGAATATGAAGGACAAATCTCATGTCCCTGTGACACTCGAGGATACTCTAAATCACCACTTTCACTCACCTGCAGAGCTGTTTTGCATCAGTGTAAAAACTGCCCAAATTATCACAAATGACAGTGGCAGAGGCTGATGTGCACTTTGCTGTGAGGGAGTGGAAGGTGAAAAACACCGAATTATTTGCTGTGTTTTCATTTCATTCCTTGCCAAATGAAGACACTTCCAAAGGAGGCTGGTGGGGGTTTCTTCCTGAATGTCTGCAAGAGCTCAGAGGAGGTGGAAAATGCAAAGGAATCATAAAATATCCTTACAGCAAGGCTTCCTGGAAAAATTAGGAATCTTAATGTTAATTAGAGCTGTGTGAATAATTCATAATGGATCGCTCATTAAAAGAATGCTGCTCCTTCTTTCTGTTTGCAAATTGTCCACAAGCAGATTTCTCTGGACTGTGTTTATTATTCAAACCTATTTGCTAAATTATTTTAGGGGAGTATTTGCTCTGTGCCTCATTCAGGAGGAGCTAGCTGGGCATATTGAGCGGTCAGAATTCACCATGATCCCCTCAGTTTTCATTGGATGTATTGATCACCTGGAGGGTTTCTGCTCCTGCCTGGATGTGTTAACATTTGGGAGACGGACTCCAGCACGAACACTCACACGCTGTATTACAGCTCCTTGTGCTCCCCCATCTGTATGTCACATCCACCCACTGTCTCTCTGTTCAGGACTTGCCTTTGCATAGAATTATTCAGAAATGTTTAAATCAGAATAATTATTCCTGAATAGCTCTCTCTGTGAGCACTTATCCTATAATAAGAGTGCTGTGTACCAGTTTAGTTTAATCTGCTTGAAAGTGAGCTAAACTAAACAGGAATAAGGCATGCCAACTGCAAAAGAAAAGATGCCACAGAATTGAAATTCACAGCCCATCTCTTGCTTTTTAACACAAAATGCTTTTTCTGGGTCAAAGAGGCCCCTGAGCAGCAAAGGGCTGAGGCAGTAGTGGGAGCAGTCTGTAAATACCCTGCTCAAAGCACCCTCTGTTAGGGAGGAGATGCTCAAAGAGACTTTGAGTATGACCCCAAACAGCTGGTCTTTGATTATCCAAATGATTTCCCATGTGTACACAAACCCTCGGGGGTGTGCAGGTCCCAGCACAGCAGCCCCCAGCCCCCCAGGCACAGAGGGGTTAATGAGCCAGGGAGCCCCACAGAGCAGGGGCAGGATTAGGATCAGACACCAGGTCCAACAACCACCACCTCCAAACCCCCACCTCCATCCTCTGAATAAAATTATTCCTGGGTGGAAGAAAAAGAAAGAAATAGAAAAACTATCAAAAGCTTGGTGGGTAAATATTCCTTCTGCACTACAAACCGTTGCTTACAGCTAGTATTTTTTGGGTAATGATCTGCTTTTAGATTTTCTCTGAGATGTATATTCCATCTCTTTGGCACTGTCTCAGCCTTATCTCTGCTCGTTTTTTTTCTGCCTTCTTAAATCTCTTTCTTTACCTTTAAAACGCTCTTTCCCCAAGCAGTTACAGATGTATTATGGCTGGTTTTGCTCTTAACATGCAGCTGAGCAGCTCGGGAAGCAGAGGGAGGATATGCTCGTGGCAAACTCCACATCCTGGATGCTGCTGAAGGAGCTGCTGCAGCTGAGCTGACCCTCTGCCTTGAGCACCACCGAGTGCAGCGGTGCTGCCTCTGCCCGAGGGGGAGGTGGAACTAGAGCAGAAGCTTGCAGCAGGACACTTTATAAAGAATACTAAAATAAATAAATAAATAAAATAAGAAGAATAAGAATAAGAATAAGAATAACAACTAATAAATGAGGACAATTATCCAAAAAAAAGTCTTTAAAGTCAGACGCATGGATTTGATTTTCTCAGAGGCAGCAGGAAGGCTCCCTGTGCAATCACAGGTAAGATTTTTCACAAGTACTCCAGGCAGTCACATTTCAGAGCAGGTGTCTCACTTTCACAGGGATACTGTGGGCACTTCTTGCCAAACTTCAGCTGCTTAAGTTTGGTACCTCCTTTTACCTGGTGATCTCAGGTTCATATACGCACAAAGGAGGGGGAGAGTCATTCTCAGCTGGACACTTCAGCTAGGAGAGATTGTTTGTCCTCTGCTGAAACTACAAATCTGAATTAGGTTCCCTAGTGAGGCCAACAGGAAAGTGAGTTGCAGCAGACTTCACTGCGGTGAGCATCACAAAGATATGGGGGGTTGCAAGAGCTAAAATAAAAGATGTTCTTAGAGATAAATTATGTTTGAACTAACAAACCTGAGAGTAAGAAATTGCCAAGACACTTGGGGATGTTGGCAAATGGAGAGTTTACAGTTCAGAGTGTGACAGGGCAGAAGTACTGAGTGACAAACAGGCCAGGCTGCTGTGACTGACAGCTGGGCTCCCCCACTGCCAGCAGCCCCTTCCCAGCCCACCACTGGCATCTTCTCGCCTGGCCCCACAACATCCTCTGTCATCCTTCAGTCATTCCTCAGGCAGCTTTGGCAGGACTTCCCCCAGCCCTTGACTGCCTTGGTCCTTCCGACAGCTTTTGGACTAATATGAGTTTAATTCAAAGTCCTTGGTGTGCCCCAGTGCCCTGATCCTGTGCCTCAGTTTCCCTGGGGAGGCAGTGCCAGGCTGAGCTCCTCTTTGTGGCAGGGCCCAGGAGCAGGGCCCAGGCTCTGTGAAGGATCCCTGGCTCAGCTATCCCTTTGTTCCCCATGCCCTCCATTCCTTCAAGGTGCTGCTCCCATTCCTCTCGGAGCAGCAGGCACGGGCACCATATTGCAACCCTGGTGAAGCACCAGGGTGATGCCTTTTGGGACTACCCAAAACCAGAGACCAGACAAAACTAAGGGAATAAAAAGCAGTTGTATTTATTGAAGGGCCTTCAGGTACATTTCAGGCAGATGAAGGCCCCTGGGGCCTACACCCAAAATGGACAGTGGGTCACGGGGTTTCACACTTTTATTTATATATATTTATATTTTTTAATATATTTATTCACACCCCCCATTTGCATATTGGGGGTTAAGTTAATCTTCCAATTACAGCTTCAGGTAATGAAGTCATTTACCCCAAGTTTGCACCCCCAGCTCACTTTAGTTTCCATCTCTCAGGGCCTGAGGCAGTGAGGTGTCCTTGATTCCCAGGCCTGGAGAGGAATTGTTGTGTCTGCCCAAAATGGGAGAGCAGCAGCTCACACTGTGTGTGGAGTTTAGAGTTATTCACTAAAGAATTGCAGGCTTACAAATATATGAAAAATATAAAAGCTAAAATCCTAAGGCTTCAAGGGAAGGCTCAGCCCACCATCCAGGCAGAGGAAATATCCCACTTGGAGGCACGGGATGAAAAGCCTCCTGAGAGAGACCTTTCAGGAGCAGGGCCATGGCTCTCCCTCATTCCCATCGCCAAATTCCCAGGCTGGGAGTTTAAAGGGTGAAGCTGTGCAATCACCTGCCAGCCTTCCCCAGCCCAGGCCATAAAGCACAGCAGCCAATGGCACCTCTGTCCCCGTGCTGCCCAGGAAGGGGATGTTAATATACCCCATCTTTATTATCCTATCTGAAAAGATATTTCGTTTTACCAGTTTTTACTACACAATCTCAATAACTCGAACTTGTTTAAAGGCTCACTGCTCCAGGAAAATGCATTACATCTTGGCTTTTAAATCTGCCAGCTCCCATTTATTGGTATTAATAATAGATTGGGAAAGCTGTTCTTTTTATTTTATTTTGGCCCTCTGAATAATTTTTTTTTTTCTCGGTAGCTCTAAAATCAAATATTTTAAAAAGAAATTGTCTTCAAGCAGCATTTCTGTATCCTAAAGGTGGTCCCACTCTGTGTGCTGCTAAGGAGTCATTTGTAGTGCTTAGGAAAGGGGAAAAGTGATGGCACAAATGTAGCAAAACTGTTTAATAATCATTTATGAGCCCAAAGTGTCCAGGGAAAAAGTTTTTAATAATAAATACCTAAATTAGTTTTCATTTAAAGTTTAGGCATCTTTAATCTATAAATGCTATTTAAGCATAGAAATGTTGATGAGAGCTGGAGTAATTACTCGCATAAGTGGAAATACAAAGCTTGGGTGCTTCTACACAGTTGGTTCTCCTGCTAACTCCACACAGCTCCTCTTAAGCTGATCTCACCCAGGGAATTGCTGCCTGCATGTTTATGTATTTACTGTAAAGCCACTCTTTTTTTTTAACTTTTTTTTTTGCCAAGCCAGCATTGGCTTTTTAATCTTTCACTCGTTTCAGCATTACTGTAGTGAAGGAGGATATTAATGGCAGGGCCCTTCTCTCAGGAATGCTGAGTAAAATCAGAGTAAATGGGCTGAAGTCAGTGGAATTTCTCCGTGTTTTAAGCATCCACACACAACCCCTGGTGCTCAGGGGACGCAGGAACCTGGGACCACCTCGAGTTTACCTTCGCCTCTCTCCTACAGTGCTAATAAAAATGGGAGAGAGGAAGTTTGGCCAATAATAATTCTTTTTCCTCTGCTGTNAAAAAAAAAATTTAAAAAAGGGAAGATACACAAACAACTTTATACTGAAATTGAGTGGAAATTGGAATAGTGAAGGAAATACGCTTTCTTTTTCAATTCCAGATGCTCATGCAGTCTTTTGCCCGGGATTAAGAGGTCACTTATTGCAGCCTTAAAGGATAAGGACTGGGCTAGATAGGAGAATCAGCAGCTGTTTATTCTGTAAATGTTTGAATATGAATCAGGTCTTCCTTTTCAGAGATTTGCTTATTACTTTTATTTACCAGGATAATAGCAGAAGTCTAATTAATTCTCCCTACCTCTTTCAATCTTCAGTCTCTCAGTGCTTCAGCAAAGCTGGAACCCTTTAGAGCTTTCTATCTATTGACTGAAATATCCTTGTTTATAAAGATGGCTATGTCTTCATCTTTTCAGCTGAGATTGCCTTAAAATGTACTAGTGCAGAGCACAGAGATAATGCTAGGGGAATAATAACTTTTTCTTTTCTTTTTTCTTTTTGCATTTGGTTATCAAGTAGTGGTTTATTTCTGTAATTGTCTTTATCAGAATCCTTGGTGCACAGTGGTTAATATTCAGGAAAGGTTATTATCTCTTTCAAAATTTAGAAATATCAGCCTCACTGAGACGTCCTGAGGTCTGGGGCTATGAAGTGACTTCTCCAGAACCACCTAGGGAAGGATTTTAAGGTTGAGATTCAACAAACCTAAATGCGATGCTCAAAAATCAGTGTCTAGTCCAGCCCAAGGACAAATGAGCTCTCCTTCTGTGTTAATTCAACAAGGATTTTGTTTATTCTTGATTATTTCTGTGGGTGAAACTTGTACTAGTGGAGTTTGCTGTTTGCTCACAGCACTCTCTCTGCTGCTAAAGCCTTTGTTTTTGCAGTTGACCTAAATGTTTCTAGGTTTTAAAAGTTTTCAATTAATTCCTATTGACTCCTTCTAGGTTTTAAGAAAAATTTCCTTCTCCTTCTTGTGACTCTGGTGCTCCCAAAATAGTTGTTCAGTAAAAATAGCTCTTAATAACCCTGTGGCCCAAAGAGGGGCCCAGCCATTTCCTAAACACAGCACGAGGTGTTCTCTCTTGATTATGCATTCGTTATTGATAATTATTAATTACATGCCGGTTATTACACCACTCTCTTGTTCTATCGGCATGCTGTGCATCTGAGAGAGGCAAAAGCTGTTCCAAGAGGAATGGGTGGCATCTGCAGAGCACAATAATTAGTAACTTTATGACAATGATGAACATCTACTCAGCGCTGAGCTCTGGAACACACCAGGAAGAGCCCCCTAAGCTGGTTCTCACCTTGCTCTGTGCGTGAGCCACTTTGCCACTAAGGCTGGGACATTTCTAAAGCCAAAAGAGGGAGGTGATAATCAGTTACCATTAACTAGAGACATTGCCCAGGCTTGGGCCTCTTGGACTTTTGCAGTATGGTGTCACATTTGGATTTTTGAGTCTCCGAAGACATCCCTGGGCATGCACAGCCACCTGGGCCTCCTCGAGCAGGCTTGGTGTGCAAGAAATGCAAGGTAGGAAAATCATGTCCCTTGCCTGGTGTCTGAAGTTGGGTAATTACACAAAATTCACTCCTGAAAAGCTTGATCCTCCTTCTTCCAGATCTCTTTGAGCACTCCAGTGGTGGAAACAGCACAGAAACACAGGCTTGGCCATGGGGTTTTCTCCCCCTTCATCCATCCAGAGCACCAGGGCCAAGGCAGAGATCCAAACCTCCCACGGACAGACACACTGTGGTGAAGGGAGCTCCTTGGGATTTACACCAACAACAAACTCTCCTCCCAATACTGCCAAGCTGTTATGTGTGGATTCCCAGCCTGGGTGTTATTTGAATGTGCAGTAAGTAGCCTCTTGCTGGCAAATATGAGATGCTGATAAGCTTCTGAAATCTATATTCCAGCCTTGAGATAACAAGACAACAAATTTTTTACATCCTAGGGAAAGAAAAAATGTGACAGGCTGTTAGGGGAAGAGATCAAGATATGTGCAAACACGAGTCATTCAGCCATTCCTGACTCAGTCACTCCCTGGATGACATAATCGGGGTTAGGGGAGTGTCCTGATTCCCAGAGAGGGGACAGAAGGCATGGAAGCACCACGGCTGGAATTGATTTTCCTCTGCTGGAGCAATTACACTTCCAAAGTGGCAAAAAAATAAATAAAAACAAATGAGTCATAAACAGCCCATTTGAATCTTTAAATGAATATCGGATTTTAATTATAGCAGTTTAATTTTTAGAACGGAAAAGCTACTTTTGCACAATTACTGCATGGAACTTTTAATTAACTTTCAAGAACTTTTACTTTAAAAAAAAATCTAATTAATAATACTTAGGGAACTATTAGCATAAAATAAGTCATGGAGGGGGTAGAGAACTATAAAGCATATATTGTACAAAATTGCTTTAAGAAAGACTTGTTAATTCTAAAAACAGAGGCGAGGTTTCCAGCTTTCCTAGTTCTGGCCTACAAAAAGCCTTTTTTGCTGAATGAAAGCATGAGGAAGACTTGGAAATCATAGAATTTAGAGCAGAAAATGCTGTTGTGTTAATCAGCTGCTGCAGAGACCTGGAAGACTGGGAGGGGGAGTCTCTTTCACTCAGCAGAGGTTCCTTTATTTGGGGGAAATACGACCCTGGGAGGTGGGATGGTTCTAGGGAGATAGGGGGTGAAGGGGTAAGGAATGGGGTTACTCTCACCTGCTCCCCAAAGAGCCTAAACCCAGCTGTGAAGAGAGGAGAGCTGAGCTTCACTGCTGGGCAAGAAAAGCAGGAGAAGAGGCTGGGAGCTTTTTTTGCCACCCACCACGAGCTGGGAGGGGGGGATGGAAGGGAGCTGCCAAATCAGGTGCACAAGAAACCTTCCTGAGGCATCCCACAGCCCTCCTGAAGGAAAGGATCTGTGTATGCAAAATACACAAGCTAGAGCAGGCTCAGAGCAGGAGGGGGGACTGTGCTGTGACCTTCTGGTGCAGAAGGATATTACTGCAGGAGCCAAGAGGGAAATTAAGTCGGGGTACAAGGACACCGGGAGGGCAGCCTGTGGTAGAACTTGTTGCTTCAGTAATGGAACAACAGCGAATGAGAGTCACTTCACAATAATATTTTGCCCAGGTCTTGTTCCAGCTGAGTTTTAAATTAACCAGTGGATACAGCTGTCAGCATTTCGTTTATGAGATTGCTGCTACACAAGAAATCCTCCACAGTTGAAGCAGCGTGTTTGGAAATCTCTGTGTTTGAGTGTATCAAGGAGGCTGAGCCTGATCATCCTGTGCTCTGCCAACATTGCTTTGACTCAGCTAAATGTACACTGATTTAAACGGAGACCTAAACATCCTGGACACAGTGTCCTCTACGGCCAAGAGAGTTTCCACCTCAATATCCCTTCAGGGAAGGAAGGAAGGAAGAAAGGATGCAAACCTGAAGATTTGNGGGGGGGGGCGGAAATTAAGGTTTGCAGCCCCTTCTCCTAATGAGCTCTCTGGCCAGTACAGCTGAAAAGTAAATCAATGAGCAGGAACAAAGTACCTGGAACAGAAACATAAAACTTTGGATTGGGGACCTGCCTGAAGACCCCAAGGGCAGAAACATCCTGTTCTTTGCACTCTGCTTTTGCAGCAAATCCACAGGCTGTGCCTAGGCTGTTCCCAGCCAGACTCTGAGAGCAGAGGACAGGATAAATCTGCCCCTTTCCTCCTCACCTGTGCCGGGGCAGCAGCCAGAGAGCCCAAAGGCAGATCACTGACAGCCTGACAAAGCCTGTCACTGCCACCCTGGTCCCTGTCACCTGCCTGGGCGTGAGTGGGATTTTCTGCAGCAGAACTGGCCCAGCTGGCTGAACTGGACCACAGCAAGCCCTGCTCAGGACAGGTCGTGTTTCTGGACCCTGTAGCCTTTGACCAAGGGTTCTCTTCTTTGTGATGCCTGCTCTGTGTTGTCCCCCCCCTCCTGTGACACAGCCCACACGCGCCAACCGTTCAGACAAAACCTCTGTTGTGGTACCCAGCACACAGATTTCCCTTCTTTGTTCCTCTTTGCCCTCCTGTTTTAGCGGGTCTGGTGTGATGGCCAGTCCTGCAGGGCTGTAGGATTAGGATTTTGGCTGGAGATCGACTGTGTGCCCGGAATTCTGTGCTCATGTCAGAGGAGCAGCGTGGTCCCCATGGAGCCAGGCATGCAGCAAGCCTGGGGGCTCACCCACAGCCCCCATAGCCTGCCTGAAATAACTCTAAACCACTTGGCCCAGCTTTGATTGGCTGCTTTTGGGGTTTTTTTCATTCACCTTCTCTCACAGGGGATGATTTGGAGTTCATTCAGGTGAATCTGCGCAGTCAGGAGGGGTGAGAGTGATGTGTGAATGCCCTACACCAGAAAAGGGGATGAAGATCAGGGAGGCAAAGAGAGGAAAGCATCGACTTGAGCAAGTCCACATTAAATCCTTCCAAAACTGTGATCCAGAGCCCCTGAGTGACACATGCTGGACTGCACTGATCTCACTTCTCTAACAGGCTGGGAACCCAAAGATGTGTTTTTCTCTGGAGCTATGAAAACATGTCACAAAATCTACTTTTGCATTCCAAGTAATTTTACTTTTACAAGAAAAAAAATCACCCCGAGCTCTTGAAAAACAACTGCCACAATAACAAGAAAGGGAAAAAAACCCACCAACACCCAAACGAGTTGTGATTCTCACATCCCTGCTAGGATGTTCCAAATATAACCACGAAACACGGTTCTTAAGCCTGTATTTATTACTACACAAATTTAGTTTAAAAACAGCTCTACAGGGGTTTGCTTTCAGCTGTAGCACTAGAGCAGAGTGAAAAGGACAGCTGTGCCAGCAGAACTGTAGGGCTGCACTGACCTCCAGTGGAATTGGGAGAAATATTCCAGTGGCAGAGGCTTTTTCACAGCCCTCTGAAGCCAAAACTTGCCTTGTTTCGAGCTTTATAGAGGCACCAAATTCATATAAGGATCAGGGAATTTATTACAGATTACTGTATACTTAGGATTAATACGTTAAAATACTGTAAGGGGATTTGTTTGCAATAACGTTTCCAGTCTAAGTCTAGCCTCATCAAATTTAAATATGCAGGTATTAAATAGAGCTTTCCAAAATCAATCAGCCTAAGGGGTTTTTTAATTGATTGAGGAGGAATTTTACCTCCCCTTTTCCATTGCAGGAAATTGTTAAAGACGGTTCATTTCAGTTTTCCCATCCGAAAACCCTTTTCCTTTTGATTTGGTCACCTAATCACGGAACTCTAATGACAGCCGCTCTGTGACATTTCCTCTCAGCACTTAGGAGGAGTTTTCCAAGGTCAGAGGAAGGTGATGGAACTACAGAGTGGCACTCCTCAATCTGCGTGGGGATGATTGATCGCCCCATCAGATATTAGAGACACACGGTGTCCTTTCATGTCCTGATCAAAGGAGAACATCCTGTGCCCGGGATATTCTCCAGAGTGCCTTCATTTGACAATTCCAAGGTCAGCTGAAGGAAAACGTGGCATCTTTTCCTCTGGCAATCTCCAGCCGTGGTGGCTCCACGTGGGCTGTTTTAGGAGCTGCACGTCCTCGGAATGAAAAGGCTGACACTGACACAAACGGCTCACACAGAAACAACTCCTCCGTGCTGGAAGACAACCTCCGCTGAAAACAGTCCCTTTCCCCTGAAACAGCTAGAGGGCCCTTCCAAGTTGTTCACGAATTTTCTCTGAAGAGCAATTAGAGAACTATTGTTCAAAGTGTGCTCAACAAGGAGGCAATGAAGACCTCAAAGGGAAGAGGCAGAGCCTCTTTGCTTGATAAAGGCACTCCAGAAACAAGCAGGGGGGAGCCAGGCAGNTGGTTTTGAAGGCTAGATTAAAATATTTCCATCCAGAATAGTCAAACGCAGTGAAACAAATCGTTTTGTCTTTGCATTGTTTAACCTTACTTAACCAGTTCCCACGCACTTTCATTCTAACCACCCTTCAAATACAGGCCAAATTTTAAATTTGGATTGAAGTCGGACAAATAGAAGGGTTTGATTTCCTAAAGAGCCTCCCAGGTCCTTCATGGCATTTGCCCTGCATCCACCTTCATCCCCTGTGTGTGCCAAGAAGCAGCAGGCCCAGGAGGCAGAAAGGTGGGGTGCCACCACCTTACACCCCACCGTGCCAGCCAGCCTCTGCTTGGACTCAGAACCCCATCACATAGCACTGGTTACCCCCTGAACAGAAGGATCTTGTAAAATCCCACTCATTTTGCATGTCCTGCTTAAGCCATAACTGCTCTGAAGCCAACACATCGAGTTCCACGTGACACTGGGATCCTCCTCCGTGACTTGGGCTCTTGGTTCCTGCTCTGCCACAGACACACAGATCCTTGGGATGTTCACAGACACGATCTCACCAGGAAAACCCAGTGTTTCCTCTCTGGAGTGGCCGGAGCAGAGGTGTATTTGCTCGATTTATACTTCAGAAGTGTATTTTCTGATATTTTACAGCAAAAGGAACGGATGCAAACCTGTCTCAGGAAAACTGGTGGCACAGAAAATTCCAGCCCAAGATCTGGCAAAATTATAATCAACTGCCAGCAGTGTTTTTCTAATGAGAGGTGTCAGGTGATTTCAATAAGTATAAATGCCATTCCCCTGTATAATTGACTGTGAATATGAATTAAGATATATGCCAAACTATTTAAATGCCTAGTGACTTTGGTTTTATGAAATACTCTGATCCACCTCTAGCAGAGTCTTCAAGGGATATTTTTTTTATCCCCCTCACAAGCAATAAAAAATTTCAGATGAGATTCCTTGATATTAGTGCTATCACAGAGCAGGAGAATAACACCCAGCAGGTGGAGGGACACTGTGCATGTAACACCCTGTGTGCTCACAGGGATTTTTTGTTCAGCAGGCAGGACTTGTTGTTGCTGTAGAATGAGTCCAGCTGCCACTTTTCACAGAAATCCTCCCCACGCGGCCAGAGCAGCCTGAAACTCCTTCTCCCCTTCTGGGTATAAACCCAGCTGCACTGGGAAGGCCCCATGGCTCCATGAAGTCCCATCAAACCCTGGAAGAGGGAAATGCTCCTCAGTGTCTTTGGAAGCTGCTAAATTTTAATGCCTGTGGTGTGTTACTTCCTTGGGAATGCATGAAAAATATCAGTTAGTGAAGCAAAGAAATAGGACCTTGAGAAAATAAAGACAGAAAAAAAAAAAAAGGCAAAGAAAAAGAGCTAATTTACCTTCTGATGATGGTTCTCTGTGAAGCTCTGGGGATCCAGGTGCTGCCTCTCCCACCTGGGGCACATGGGCATACCAGGGATACTCCTCTCAGGTGGTAGCTCAATTAAAGGCATCACCCAAATTCCACTCACTTCTCAGAAGGGAAAACATTCCTGATTTTAATCCATTGTAGCTTCTCCTGGCCCACTTATTGTAATGCAGCTAGTGCAGTGGGTTTATATAATCTATCATATCTTAATTAAAAGGTCAGCAGCTTTCCCTTGGACTTTGTTCATTTTGGTTTAGTAGCACCAAAGTAAAGCGATTGGACGTTATTGAAAAAACATGTCTTGATGGCACTGAACCAAGACTCCTGACAAATAAGTTGGCAGAGAACTTCACAAGTGTGACCATTCATCATGCTCTGCAATAGTTATTTGTTTCAAAATGTCAGAATTTTCCACAGATCACAAGTTCCCTTTCCTTTCTGTCTCTATTGCAGAGTCCCTCAGCCGAGACCCCCCCAACACTGAGCCTTGTAGGAATGCACAGATCAGCAAGACATGTCAAGTGATACTGAAAGCATAAACAAAGTAATGGAAATTATCCTTAGAAAGCAGAAAAATACAGATGTAATGTTATAAAATTTTCCTGAGTTTGAGTTTAGAATTGTTTGAGTGTTGAAAAACGAGGTGAGCTCTCCAGCCCAAGTGTAAAACACCTCAACTGTACAACCCCAGGCTCGTTATTCCCACTTTGATTCTGTACTGCACACAAGTACAGTGCTGTGATTCCTCCTAGCACGTGGCATTTCTCCTTAGTTTGTGATGGAAAACTATTTTTGGGGTAGAGATTTGGCCCATCAATTAGTAGTTGTGAAAATGTGGGAGAAGACTAGATTAGAAAAATATTTTCTCCCTTGAAAAGTCATGTGATTTTTTTTTTTTATTCAAATATTTCTTCATCTGATTTACTACTTTAAAACCCCAATTGTTTATTTCCAAGGCCCCACTTATCAATGCCACATTGGGGAGTAGAAATGTTCTCCACCAGTTCATGGTCCTCAAATCCAAGGGTGGGATTTTTTGAAGGAGTCTGTTGTTGAGGTTTCTGTGTCGATGTGGAGCTGGGGGGATGCTGTTCCTACAGTCTGGTGACATGGTCAGACTGGACTACCAGGACAGTCCTTTGCCACTCTATCGAGTAGTTCTGGGGGCTGGCAGAAGTGTCCACAGCTGCAATGGCCTTTAGGCAAACTGCAAAGACTATTCATAGGCCACAAATTTCATTTGCAGTCCCATCAGAAGTTGAATTCTAAGGGTTAGATCACCTCATCAGAGAGCTAAAACAATATCTGGCCACATATTCCCCATCAAGAGCAACAAGCACAGCTCTGAGTTTTGTGGCTGTTTATAACAAACTGCCTATAAACAAGCTGCAGACCCAGGCAGGAACTTGAGATAACAAATGAATTGGAGCAAATCTCAGCAACAGCTCCTGGACAACTCGTGGACGGGGAGGAAACCAAATTAATCAGATAAATTATTTGCTCAACTTGGGTAGAAAATATCAAACGCTTCAAAACTAAGCTTTTGGCAGCAGGGTTGCTGTTCCCGGATCCATTTTAAGATTTCTGCCTTTTGCATTTGTCAGCAGGGCTGGGAAGTGAGTTTATTTCAGGGGGGATGATGTGCCATGCTGGACACCTAGGCACAGCTCCTGACTACCTGCAGCCAGGGTGCAAACCCCTGGAGAGCAAAATGCTGCTCCCTGGGGGCTGAGGGAAACACTTCCCAGCAGCTCAGAGCTAAGTCTGAGCACAGCATTTCTGTCTGAACTGATTTTTCTCCAAAAGGCTTTGACTTCTGGTTTTCTAAGGGGTGTTTCAAGGAGATTTATCTGTTCTATGGAAATATGAACTCTGTATTTGGAAATTCTGCACAGAATTAATTTTTCTCACTGGAAGTTGGAGTATCTTTATTCTGGAAGATTGTTGCAGTGCCAAGGAGAGGGACTAGCCCAGCTGGATTCTGTTCCCTCTCCCTGTGGTCACAGGGCTCCCCAGGCCAGCCTTGGCTCCCACACTGGCACGTGCCAGACCTTGGGTGTGCTCCCGAGGGGCCCTGGAAGACTGGGTGTCCATTCAGGAAGTTTTTCTGTTGGTGATTTCTACTTTCTTCCAGAGCCACATTTGCTATAAACCAAGACAACAACGATTTCCCAGGAATGATTGTGGCTTTCAGCCAAAAAAAAATAAA
>WAAG01059438.1:38218-76551 GCA_013390105.1 Tichodroma muraria | reverse complement strand
AAAAAAAGAAAAAAAAAAAGTTCTGCAAAAGGAGAAACAACATTTATTAGGATTATATAGTTGCACACCTTGTTCCATTTCAAACCTAATCTCCAGGTGTAAAATTTTCCGTCTTGCAGAGGATCAGAGTAACGTTCCTGAAGCAGTCAAATCCTGTCCTCCCTTGTGTCCAGGGTGAGCAAAGGACAGGATTCTTTATCCAAGGGCTTGGAATCAAAAATGTCAAAGAAATATGCAAAAAATGGTAACTTTGGCAGGACCCTGGTGTGTCTCACCAGCTTGTGTCACTGAAAGTTTCAGCTTTCAACTGAGACCTGGTAACATTTCGTTTAGAGCACCAGTTTGAAGGAGACATATGAGCCTATAAGGCTTTTATCCCCAAAGCAAAAGCAGCATTTCATGATAATTTCTCCCAAGCCAGCAGCTGTGTAGGTGAGTGAGAAAACACCAGTCCACTTTCTCTTACTTCAGGAAACCGGACACCGTAAGGTTCCCGAACAACCTGGATCTTTTCTCAGGAATCCTTTGCACTGCACTTCAGGGACGTGTTAGAGCTGCGCCGAAGTGAGCGCTTTGTGAACCTGAGCCTGACTCCCACCCCCGTGGCAAGGTCGCAGGCTGCCTCCAGTTGGAAGCGATGGATGGATCCCTGCTCTGGATGGATCCAAGCCCGCGGGTGAGGACACCTGGGTGGCACGGCCAGCTCTGCACATCCCACAGCCCCGGAGGCGCTGGGAGCCGCCTCTTTCCCGGGCTGGAGTGCGCGGTGCTGGGTGTTTATTATCCTAACAAAGTCTGTTATCAGCGGCTTCGGGAGTTTGTTGCTATCTTAGACTAATCGCAGTAATGAAGGCATTGAGCAGAGCCCTTCTCAGGTGGCATTTACCATTGTTTGCTGCAGATAACATAAAGCTTTCTGATTACAGTCGGCTTTTATCACTTCAGAGCAAATCTACTCCACTGAAATGTGCTAATAAAACCCACGGAAGCAACAAACTGGAAAGAAGTGTTACAGCACTAAGGGAACACGAGGGAAAATGTACAGCTTTTGCCACTGTTATCATTTTCAATTTATTAAGATCTAACCATTTTTGTAATATGATGCTATTGCTGGGGGTTAATTTAATCTTCTCTAATACCAGGCTCCAGTCAGCTTTCAGTGTCAATTCAGATGCAATGCATATTTCTGCATTGCAATCAGAGAAACCCCCTCCGTGCCCCATGACCATATGGTTTCAACAATCCAAGAGTAAATGTCCAGCACTTTACACATTCGTTTATGAGATTAGCTCCAGCCTTTAAACACACAAATCCCAGACAGGATCTTGGGTGTTGTGGCTCTGAGGACAGAGTGGCTGCCACAGGAAGCACTGAGAGCTGTGCTCCCCTTGGAAAACCACCCCCAATTCTGCTGCCTCTCACTGCAGGGCCCCAAAGTCAGGGTAGAGAACTGCTGGGTTAAATCCTGAGGTCTTCATTCCATCTTTGCTGAAGACAGCAACTGGTTTGCACGTGTAAGGGTAACGTAAAACCCAGCAAAGATTTTATGTTGCTGCTGGAGGGGCTAAAGAGAGCAGCCAAGACAGCAATCTACATAAAGTATAGAGAGGGGAAAGCTGAATCCAAATATTTTGGCCAATTCAGGAGATGGACAATCTCTGTCCTCCACATCTGCACACAGGATATGTGGAGACTATATCTGTAATCATTCAAAATAAATAGTGCCAGACTTGGTGTCTGCTTTGCTTGAGAGTCACTGACCTGGCCAAGACTTCAATCCTTGTTTTTGCCTTCAAGTCTCTCTTGCAAATGAAGGACATCAAACCTCTCCCGTACCCCACCTCCCTGACTGATACCTGGCTCCGTTCTGCCTTGCTCTCCTATGACCTGTGGTTTTTTCTGAAACATTCAGCTCCTGCTTCTTCTCTTTTGGTGCAGTTAAAATGCTCCTGTGCAGTTAAAGCATTCGTCTGACAGCAGGAGCAGGAGTGGAAAAGCAAGTTACTTGAACACACTCCCCTTCTACTGAGCCTTGCAGGTTTCTGGATTGCACTGGACGTTGTTCAGCCTCCGTGACCAGAGACTGCACCTTCTTGTACCCATTACCATCTACATGTCCATCTTGGAGGACATGTTTCCTGGTCCATGGGAGCCTCCTGGCTGTTCTCCCAGCCTTCACTTTATTTCCTTTGCGGGCATGCTTTTAAGAAGGGAGAAGAAATGGGGCTTAAAGAGGAGGAGACAACAGATCTCACATCTCTGCTCTGCTCAGCCTGACATAACTGGCTCCCTCTGTCCTAACAGAGCAGATGGAGACAGTGAATCTTCAAAAGATCCAGTGATTTAGCAAGGTCACTCAAGGGTGAAGGGGCAGAGATTGAATTTGAGCCTAAAACACTCACGTTCTTCTCCTCTGCCTCTGCTCTCTAATGAGAGCCCCAAGTGTGGAGCCAGGGACGTCTGAGGTACAAAATGGAAAAGCAGAGTGTCTGCAGCGTTCTGTCAAAACCCTTGCACAGAGATCACTCACAGTTCAGGCACCTCTGAGAGAGGCCATGCAAGATCTAGCAGGCAATTAATGAGATTTCCAAGGCAGTGGCTAAATTAAGTGCCAGCAGAGAGACTTCCAGCTTCCTACAGGCTTGGGGTGAGTGAGAGGGGTGGATGCAGAACTGCAACATAGAAGGGAGTGACAAAAGGTGTGCCACTCCCTCCCTCACCCCCACAGCTCCTGGCACGAGCTGTGTAATCCCAGGGAAGGCTGCAGGATGCTGTTCATGTGGCTGGTGGGGTAACAAGTGATACTGTGCAGGGCTGGACTGAGCTAGAGTGAATAAAGAGAGGAAATCACGGATCATCTCTGAATCTCAGTGGCTGGGGCTGGGAGGGAGCAGGGAATGGCAGAGCCTTTGAATAGTCTACCTGCCAGGCCGTGTGTCTTGTTCAGGGCAGGCTAAAAGCCATTGCTTCCTGCAGAACCAAGAACCAGTATCTCCTGCGTTTGCCTCAAGGCACCAGGCAGATCTCAGGGCCATTCCTAACAGAACATCTTCATCCTCCCTGTCACAAGTGCTCAGGGCTGCAGGTGAGACTGGGAGGGCTGGGCAGGGCAGCCCAGGGGGCTGGAAATGATCGGAACCCCGGGCTCAGAGACCTGCGGGCAGGAAGCCAGAGACGGAGCTGATAAACTCGGTTCTGTGCTCCAGAGTCCAGGTGGGCACAGAGGGCAGAGCAGGCAGGGCATGTGTGTCCCCTCCCTTCAATTCCCCAGCTCAGGAGCTGCCTTGTGAGCAGCTAATGAGATTAATGCAAATGGGTACAGTGAGTTCTACAACATATAGATGCCCTTCACACAATGACGGACACCTTCTGCTACCGTTTATTTTTCTAGCAATCATCAGTAGCACTAATAATAATTAAATCTCAGAGGCTGTTATGAATAATACATAGCAGCATTCTGGTAGCAAAACAAAAAACACCTTTAAAGATTTTCTCCTAAGCTAACATCAGTGCTTGTTTCTTGCAGTGATTTATTTTTCGTGATGTATTAAGCACCTTTAAAGTCTGCAGTATTGAAACATAGATAGTTTGAGTCACAAAATAAACCCTAGAAACAAAGAAAGGCAGGTGCCACTAAGCTGAGCATTTTTATTTGTGCGTAACTGGCAGAGATGAGCACTCACAGCTGAAGCTGGAGCAAAGGACAGCAATGTGAGGGGCTGAGGGGACACTGAGCATAGCAGGGGTTGAATCCTGCTGTGTGACCTTGGGAACTTCGATTAGGGAATAAATACATCTCTTCCCAAAGTCAAGCAATGAGCTGGGGGTAATCAGTGAGGCTGTCCAAGCCAAGGAGAAGGCAGGACTGGAGAGATCTGTGCCTTCCAGGAGGGATTCAGTGGCTTTTGGTGGCCACAGTGATTTGGGCAGGTGTTACCTGTGCAGGTATCTCAAGGCATCAGGAATGTCCCAGTCACAGTCGTGCAAGTTAAAATCATTTTGCAAGAGACCATCCTCCATTTACAAAAAGAGCAAATCCATGTTACCTCGAACCCCTGTGTTTGCAGAGCTGTAGGAGAAAAATGACCATGTCAAATGTCTCTATTTACTCCAGGATGAAACAATCTGGTGACTCAGAGAGGCCTCCAAAGGATCATCCTTTACAAAATGGGCTTGTAATGCAGTGGTTACTCAAGGAGTGCCTGAAGAGAGACAGAGATGGTTCAAAAGAGCCCTGGCAGCTCTGACATGACTTCACTGCCTGTGCAAACCCCAGATCCAAGTTCTCTTCTGGACTTATGCAGCCAGGAGGCTTTGTGAAAGGTCAACCAAAAAGAAAACCTCACTGTGAACCTGGTCTGGGGAGCAGACAAGGGGTGATTCTCCTCTCTGATCTCAGATCAGACAACAGAATCACCTGCTAAAGGAGCAACTGTGTTTTAATCAGTTTAATCAGATATCACAGGGATAAGCATAAGATAAACAGCCCCACACCACAGCCACAAACAACACAATACCCCAGCAATGAGCTCAACAGCAGCAACCCAGCACCACAGCCGAGAGCTCAGTATGAATAATCCAATACCATGGTGATTATCCTAGCATGAGCGCTGCAATACCACAGCAATTAGCCCGGGCGTAAATAACCCCAAATCCCGGCAATCAGCATGGCGTGAGGAATTGCATCCTGTACCAACAACCATGGCAGAGGCAAGGCAGAAAGAAGACAAGTGCAAGAGCGTTGATGGGAGAGTTTTACTGCACGGGTTTATACGGCACCACCTGCTTTGGAGCACTCCCAGTCTGGCCCTGTGTAGGCAGCAGAGCGGGCACCCGCAGCCCCCCCAGGATCAGGGTGATGGGCTGGGCAGTGCTCTGGAGGGAGCAAAAGGCAGTGGAGGAAATGGGGTGGGGCTGGGGGATTTTTAAGCAGCTGGGATGAACCCGGGCCTGCGGTATTCTCCAAAAACACTCACTGCTTCTCTGATTCTGCTCCCAGCAAGGTCAGGGCAGCGACAGGACAAGGGTGAATGGCTTCAGACTGAGAGTAGGGTTAGATCAGATATTTGGAAATAATTTTTCCCTGGCGCAGGTTGCCCAGAGAGCTGCCCCATCCCTGGCAGTGTCCAAGGCCAGGCTGGACGGGGCTTGGAGCACCCTGGGACAGTGGAAGGTGTCCCTGCCCATGGCAGGGGGTGGGATGAAGATGATCTTTAAGGTCCCTTCCAACCCAAACCGTCCTGGGATTCCATGAAGAGCAGCGCCCGGAGGCCCCGGGGCCTGGTGGGCAGCAGCTCCTGCAGGGCTGCAGGTGATGGGGCTGGAGCTCAGGAATTCCTCCTGGGGGTCCCTCCAGCTGCAGTGCCATGAACCCTCCTGCCAAATCCTCCTCCAGAGATGGATCTGGCAGTGTTACCACCCTGACTCCACTTAACGCAGGAATGCTGAATTTATATGTGAGTCACAAATACATCTTTTTATGCACTCTTAAAAACCAGAAGCATAATTACCAAGGTCAATATATAATGTTTATTTCCTTTATAATAGACATTATAATTTCACTTTAGGGAAAAGCAACTGTATGCATAAAAATAAAGACAAATATTAAAGTCACCAAAATAATGGAACCAGATCACTCTACTAATCCTAAATTTAAATGCATTAACGATCTCTGTAACATTAAAGGTCTGATAAGCCAAATTAGGTTTCTTGTAAGCATAATTAATCTTCTTTTTCAATGAAGATATTACAAGGGAGTTAATTTGAATCCCAAAGGCATTTCTAAAATTGAATTATATAGATAAAGCAAATATTTGACCTTTTACTGATAATTGCTATAAAAAATCAACATGCAAATGAAGCTTATGAAAACCTCTCCTGAAAATGGTATTATTGGGGTAATAAAATCCTCTATCAGCAAAATGCCAATCATTTAATGCCTTAAAAGAGAGGTAACCCCACCTTAACCTATAGTTTGAGAGTATTAAATTACAATAGCGAGGTCTGTGTTTATTAACAAATAAATGAATGGAATCAAACAGAAATTATTATGTCAAATGCAGGGATTATCTGGTTTTATTCATAGGTCATTAAATTTAAAAGACTGCTGGTGTTGGCTCACCTTCTCTTCTGAAATTATTTTTTAGTGTCATTAAATGATGGTGATATTTATTGATTTAAATTGCCCTCTGACTGGAAGGGGCTTTTCCATGGCACTGAATCAGGATATCTTTGAAGAAAATTTCAATGTGGAAACAGCATTCACTCCCCCATCACAAACTGCAAAAATCTCACACAGCTGGAGACTCACTGGATGAGTTTAGGATTAGGAAGGTGCCCCAGTCTCTTCTGGTAAGCATGGAACCCTCTGGCTGGTGGGATTTGCAGGCCTGAGCCACAGGTCATCAAACAAGTAACAAGGGCACCCAGGAAGAGCCTTTTTTGCCAAGGTTTTGAATTAAAATGACCAGGAAATCATTTCCTCGTGTTTGCACAACACCAGCAGCCAGGGGTTGGTCTGTGCTTATGGTCACACATCCCTGCATGGACTCAACAGACCAACAGGATAAATCTGGGGTGAAATTAAACCTCAGTGTCACCCACAAAACCAGCAAGTTTCCTCTTAGCCAAACTTTTGGCACACGGATAGGCCAAGAAGTAAAGGAAAATCTTTCTCATGTTTTGAGCTGCTCCATCCAGCCCGAATTTGAGGCCCAACAAAGCACTAGAACTGAACTAAAGCTCATTTTATAACCATTCTGCCCCTGTTTTCCTACTAACTCGAGGTTTTTGATCTCCAGAATGGTCAACCAAGGGCCTCAGCGTGCCCTGAATGTCCATCTCCAAACACCTGGAGCTGCTCAGAGGCAGGATTGAGTTGTCCACACGGCTTTGATCTCTGTACAAGGTGTGAAACTCCCTTCTGACACAGTCAGCAGCAAGCAGGCCAGCCAGAGCTGGTGCAGTCCCCTGGGCTGGCTCTCTGGCCATGCTGGGAAGCATTTCAGAGCCTGGGAGCCAACAAGGCTCTCCAGTCCTTTAGGGTCTTTGGAAATATCTGCCCAGAAATACACAACAATCTGATTTTGTCCAGGTCTGGTTTTGACTCCAGTAGTGCTGATAGAAGATGCTCTCCAGTAGCAATTTGACTCTGCTCAAGGTCAGCAGGATCCTGCAGAGAGGCATCACTCCTGTATTGAGAGGCTTTTCCCAGACAACATTAACCAGTCTATTCTATCTCAAGCCTCTGGTCTTTAGATATAATTGCTTTATTAAATGTCACAAACGTTCATTTGACTTAGATGGTGTCTGTCTCTCTCAAAAAGGGAGAATCTTAATTCAGACACAGGAAATGGCCCATTTGCTGTCGAATTCAAAGCAAATACCCCATCTCTGACTCTAAACTCAGTCTCTTCTGCTGGAATGTTTGCAGTAAGGGACATTTAAATGGCCTGAAACAAAGTCATTTTCTTTGTCATTATTACACTGAAGTTTTCTATCTCTCTGATTAGATTAGAATTGAATCTGGTTGAAAGAAATTGAATTTGTACATTTCCCTAATCATACGATCTTCAAACACTGAACTTTCTAGTACCAATTAGTCTGCCCTGATCAGAAGGAACCTTCAGAGATGTCCCTATTGATGGGAACAAGGAATGAAAAGCTGTTGATGAAAGTGATGATCGATTGATAAACTGCCACCTGCATAAACACTCTCATGCTCTTTTCAGGTGATTGCATTTCTGGCATCTTCAGAGCTTCTCCGAAGCTGGTGGCTACTGAAAAACTGTTTTGTATTTGTGGAAAATTCACACCCTTCATTCTGGTGGTCATGGTCAGTTGTGGAATTGCTGGGACAGGGTGTCCCTGATTTGCACTCGGATAAATTTTGGTGCTTTCATCTGGCAGTAGGAAGCTGGTTTGGTGTGCAGGGGCTTGTAAATCCCCTCTGAGAGCAGCTGAGTGTCCCTGTGCCTAGTGTGCCCATAGAAACTCCATCCAGGGCTCTCTTGGACACTCCTATCTAAGCACTGAAACACACACTTGTTGTTAGACTTCATTTTCTGGGCATAGAACCCTCTTTCCATCTGTTCCTGTTCACAAGCTGGAAAAAAACCCAACAATTTTGTACCCCCATGCGTGCCAGTTGACTGTCTTTCCTCAGTAGGAACCATTTCTAACTTCAGATTAAACAACCCAGCTCGAGATGGCAAAGGGCAGCTGGGTGACATCTCCTCCAGCAAGAAGCAGGGTACAAACACGTGTGCACATGTGAGAGTGTCAGCAGCACACAGGATCAAAGTAATGCTGAAAAAACGGTCCAAAAGCTGAGTGCCAGCTCTCAGCTGTCACCTCTGTCAGCTGTGTGTGACCCCTCTTTGGTGGGCATCACTGAGAACCTGGGGAGGGACACGGGAGGGCTGGAACAAAGCGTGGGGGAAAGGCAGGGGATTGTTACAGACCAGGGGTTATCAATGAGAAGTTAGTTAATCACGAGTATTCAAGGCAAAGGAGAAGGTTTCTGACAGCCTCCCAGAGCTAAATGATTGCTGAAGTGACGTTAAATTAAGCTGGTTTTGACACAGATGTATTTACCCCTCTGTGAGCAGAGGAGCACCTCGCTGGGGCTGGGGTTTGTCTTCAAGCCAGGAGTGCAGACGTGAAGACAATTTCAGTGACTGGTCAAATGGAATGTAGTTTTATATTGAGAAGGGCTGTTTCAAGGAAACATCTATCAAAAGGGAAAGCAAAATTTCAGCAAGCAGAGGCACCGTTAGATCAGAACCAGAGAGATGAAGTGCAGGATCACTGTTAGTGGAAGACTGGAAGTAAAATAGGAGAGCTCCAACTTTGAAACATTTGGTTTCATTACTCTTCATTACTCCTCAAACAATCAGAGCTGCCTCAAGTCATCTTCACACAGGGTTTTTTTTCCCCTTGTTTTGAACATTATTCCACAGGGACACTCTCTGAACTAGCTCACGTTCGTGCTGCCTTTTAAACTGACATATTGTGGGAAAGCTTCTGCAGTCCCCAGAAACCAGACACGGCCCTGTCTGGATGTTTGTCAGTGTGTAGTACAGCAGTAGCATTTTAAAAAAAATAAATAGCTGTTCCAAATAAAATGAGCAGCTGGTGTTCATCTGTAATCAACAGAGAGGGAGAGGTGTTCCAAGGGGGTGACTCACCAGGAGATATGTCTGAGATAAGGCTGCTCAATAGACTTGTCCTCATCTCAGGGGCTGTGGAGGGGCATGGGTGAGTAGCATAGTGGTGGATGGCAGTAGTCAGATAAAAATTAATCCATTCAAAGTGGCTAATCCCTTCCAGATGGCTTGGGGGATGAATAGAATTCCACAGAACTGGAGTCTGGGCGAGGAATCAGTGAGCACCCTTTAGCTTTAGAGCTCGTGCAGGCACAGGGGCTCTTGGAGCAGAGGAAGGTGGCCTTGGCAGAGCTCAGGGGACAACACACATCTCTGCCCCTGGCACAGCTCAGGTCTCAGGGGACACAGCAAACACAGGCAGGGTCAGGAAATCCAGTGGCAAAGCTCCTGGTCCCATTTGTACCTCCTGGCCCTGCAAGGGCTCATCTCATGGATTCACAGAGGAGCCAAGTCTGCAGTTCCTGCTCTGCCTGATGCAGGGACCCAACGTTTTGAGGGCACCAAGGGGAAATTCTGCTCTGCTTTCTGTGTGGTGGCCTTTTCCATGTGATCCCTCTTGGAGGGACCTTTGGCTGGAAGTGGAGGTTGGCTGGTCCTTCATCACAGGCACAGAGACAGTTCCCAAATGATCTCCCCCTCAAGACAGCATTAGTGACACTCATTTTTAGCATCAAACAGTGCCTTTGCAGAGGCTCCAGCTCAGAAGCTAATGAATGGTTGCTCAAGGAAGCTATTTTTGCCAGCTGTTGGCAGTAGCTATTTTGCTTTTAATTGTGCATTCACATGCCTGAGTCTGATAACAGTGGCTGCTGTGGAAAAATGCAGTTTCATGAATAATAAATGTTCCCTTGGAAAAAATCTGCCACTCTGTTTTAGACACCAAGAACCTCCTGATCCACTGTTGTCAGCTCTGCAAAGTCTGGTATTCACCAACACATTCAGCATCCCCCTGAATAATGATAATTCATCTGTGTTCACTTCACTAAACTATCATATTTTATGGAAGGAGTTAATTAAATGGTGATTTGCACTTCCGCTGAACATTAAACATTTAATGCAGATGCTCCAGTCATTGCCAGAGCTCTAAAGTGGGAAATGCCTTCAAAACTTCATATTTCCTTAAGAGGTTTAATGATGCTAGATCAGGCTATTTGCATACTTACATATCCAGGCATATTTTATACCAGCATTTATTGCAAACAAACCCAGCTTTCTTCATGCCATGTTCTCGAGAATGCGGGGCGGGACACACAGATTGCAACTGAAGGGTCCTCTCTGGATGATTTGCCCCTGCCACCGTCAAATTAATGGGCTCATTAATGAGAGATTTTCTAGGAAGGCATTAGAAAGAAACAGTTATCTACAGCGGGTTGTCTCTCCTATAATTTAGAATAAATTAATTGGTAATAAATTAAGAATGCTAAAAATTAATTCCTGTACAGCAGGAGTGGGGCTTATATGCATTGCCTGCAGCTGAAGTGTCACGGTAAATCCTCTGTAAGTAAATCATCGTTGGGATGGGGGAGGAAAAGAAATTAATATTAATGTGCATTGGAGGGGGTGACACAGAGGTGAAATGTAAGGCAGCCTTCGATGGGTGTGTGAGCGGGGCTTCGCTTCCTGAAATATGAATCCTCGTCGGAGGCAGGGCCAGAAAACGAGGAACTGCGGGTTCTGGCATCCTCCTCGCCCGGGGGCTCCTGGCGGGTCGCCCCGCTCCGTGCAAGCGCTGCTGCCGCGGGTGTCACACCTCGCCTGGGGCCGCTGCTCCAGGGCTGCCACCACGGGCCTTGGGGGCAAGTGGTGCAGAAATGAGCCCCCACTTTAACAAAACTTGGCGGTTTCTTTCCCTGTTGCCCCCAAAACGAAATGAAATTGGAATCGTTTCTCGTTCGGGATGTAAACGCGTGAGAGTGAAAGGGTTTTATTTTAAGTCACATGTTTTCAACTGAGGCAGAGGTGGGGAGAGAGTGGAGATGTTTCAACGCATCTTCAAAAGCAAAGAAGTTTCATTCCCTCCACTTCCAGCAACAATTTGAGAAGAAACAGGCAAATTTTCTCTTCAAGTTGTTCCATTAATAACATTGCATCTCCCAAGTGCCAAATTGCTTGGGTCTTTCCCTCCTCCCAAATTCTCACAACTTCAGTTTAAAATATAAGAAGCTCTGATTTTTCATTCTACCCCAGCATCTAAACTTCTTTCAGCCCTTACACAATCATCTCCCTCAAAAAAAAAAAAAAAAAGAAAACTTAAAGCAGTTTTTGCTGCGTATAACAAATGCTCCTAAAGTACCAGTTATGCTTTAATGTACATTAGTTTTAGATCTCCTTTCGCTTTTCCAACTAAGCCTGGGCCTAGAAATTTTTTAGGTTGTGAAAAACTATTCACAGATATGTCAAGCATTAAGTTAGTAAATTAATATAGGTTAGAATTCAGTTTATTTTAGCAAACTACTGTTATAAAGAGCCTAGTGTAGTGTGAATTATTATCCAGATTTATGCTCAGCATCTGACAAAACGTTAAGCTACTTTTTCAAGTATCTAATTCTAAATAAAGGCAAAACTGTGCCAGTCCCACACGGCAGCTCCCCATGCCAGCTTCACACTGCATCACATTTTTATCTTGGCGCAGTTCCTGCCATTGATATCTCCCAGCTCCAGGTGCTTCAGCAGGGGCAGGAGGTGGGGACAGAGCTGCCCCACGCAGGCTCTGGGAGAGTGGCAAGGCTCCCACGCTCCATCACCACCTGAGGAATTACGGAAAAGCTGCTTTGCTCTCCTGCTGATCATGGCAGCTTAGGGGGTAGAAGAGAATCCTCATGGCTGGCAGCTTCCATCCCTGCCTGAGAACACGAGGAGCAGAGAGCAGAGGACTCCCGACGGGCTCCGTGCACAGGAGCAACTCTGAAACCTCCAGGAAGGAGCAGGCAGCAGCACCCCACAGCCCACACACCACTCACACCATGAACTGCTCTTCTGAGCCCCAACATCTGAGTAAACTGCACCCAGGCCGAGCTCCAGCCTCCCCCTGGAAAGGAGCCACCAGCACATTGCACCAGCAATGCAAGATTTACAAGGAGCAGATGAAATCGAGCCCTACAATAGCTCATTATAATTAACAAAGCTGGAATTGCACTGGGTTTTGAGCTCTATATCAATGCTAAATATCTCATTACCAGTGTAAAATATTTATGTCTGATGGTCTTTATCAGAAGTGCAGGCTCGCAGTTAGCGTGTCCTGGGCCAGAAGATGGATTCCAAGGAGAAAATGAACAGCTTGGAATGAAAGGCTGGCAGCCCCACAGGATAAAATGCCTTACTGCACATGACCCCGGTGATGGAGGGGGAAATGAATGCACAGCAAATGCACAGCCTGGGGCTGCGGAGTTATGGTCTCTGTAGGCAGAGGCTCTCCACTTCTCCCCCGTGTGTCTCCTCAGGGCCAGATCAATCCTGGCTGTCATGGCTCATGGTGGTTTGTGCTTCAGCTTCATCAAGGGCTGGCAGGTGCTCCTGGGTCCAGCTCCAGGGGTGCTGGGAATTGCTGCTGCTCACTTGCCCATGGATCTGGAGACTTCCCTGCAGTCCAGCCTGAGGGATTTGGGGATTTCCAGATGTTGAGAGTGGGAGATAGAGCTGATGGACTTTTTCATGGGGTCTGCATTGCCCAGGAGCTTTGGTAAGCTCTCCTAGGGTCTCCCTTTTCTCTTCCCACAGGGAAGAATGCACCTCTGCCAGCACAGCCTTCCTCTAGTCCCCTCAGCACCCCTGGGTGCTCCTCCCCAGCCAGGGCAAGGCTCCAGAGCCACCACAGCCACGTGCAAAGGAGACAGAAAAGTGACTTTTTTTTACTCATTTTAATCTTTCCTTTGGAGAGCAAAGGTCAAGCCCTGGGCAAAGGCTGCAGCTCATTTTTGCTGGCTCAGCAGTGCTCCACTGAGGACTTGAATAATTTGAAGGTGTAAATCCTGTTCTGGAACTTGGAAGAGCTGCATCCCTGCCTGCCATGGGCTGGCTATCTGTGCCTTTGAGTGAGACATGTAGGCTTGATTCCTTTCCCCTTCTGCAAATGGAGGCAAAGGAATCTCCTTGTCCTTGTCCCCTGCCCTTGCCTGGCCTGTTGGTTGGGGCAGAGCAGACACATCTCCCTCCACTGGGACCTCTGGGCTCCACTCTGCTGTGAATAAACAATTTTCCCCTCTACTGCCTCTTACTCCAAATCTGTAACTTAACCAGACTCACTGCAGAGCTCAGGCACGAAGCTGGAGCCCCTCAGAGTCCCAGCAGGAGTGCGGCTCTGGCACAGGGGCAGGCAGAGGAGCACCTGCCCACCCTGCAGAGGGACCAGTGCCGGGTTATTGCCACGCTGCCCTGGGCCCCTCCGGCCTGCAGGCCACCCCGCATCTCCCCCAGCTCCTTGGGCTTGCAGGAAGCTGGCTGGGAGAGGGCACACTCCGGGAAACAGGCAGGAAAAGATGATACAGGATTGTCGGCGTTTTCCACCCGGGAGTTCTGGTGTGACGGGTCCCAGCCTGGCTGGAGCAGGGCAGGGTGGATGGATCGCTTTGCTCACTCCAGCTCTCACAAGTGAGGTGCTGAACGGCTCGACTTGGCCACATTTAGTTTCCAAAGGCTGCCAACATGCTCCAAAAAATGGGGCAATTTTTAAAATTCCAATTAGGGGGTGAACAGGTTTTGACAGAGGGAAGCTGGGAGCACAGAGGCACATTTTGTATACTTAGGACATTTATTTGGGAGATTAGCACCTCCTAGTAAACAGGTATTAACTAAAATCTGTCTGAATTATGCTTCTAATTACAATTTCATTTGTGGTGTTGTTGTATTTATTACAATAAACTTCCTGTGTATTTATTGTATTATGTATTGGAGTGAGGCTTGGGCTGCTGAATGTATGTGCTGAATGTGAGGGCTTATAAACATTGCAGTGGTTGCAAAGCCCTTTATGAAGGGTGAGTCATTTTATTCAAACTTTGGAACCTTTCTCTTGCATTAAATGCAAAAAATATTCCAGGTGTTCACCTTCATTCTGATCTTTAGAAGTTTTACTCCATCGTCTTTGCTTATTATTTTTCCCTCTCATTTTTAACTGTTGCCTAAAATTACAATTCTATTTCTTTGCCTGAATAATCTCTTTCTATTGGAGGTGTAGTTAGTATTTGGATCACCCTGTGCTTTTGCTGGATGACCTAAAGATATTTTTATTCATTGCTACTTTTTGAGGTGGGCATTTTCTCAGGTGCATCAATCCACAGCTCTGGGCTTGGTTGCTGTTTTTTACAGTGATGGCAACCTCCAAAGTGACCTAAGGAACAGCTGTGTGCTCTAAGGATCCCATTCCAGATTTCATACTGTAATATACTGAGTCTTTACACAAACACCCCAGAGCCAGGACAGCGATAAATTGAAGTCAGACCATTGTGCATTTAATGCTTCTCATAAACGTATAAAGTTTGTCTCCAGAAAGCCATAATGAAGGAAAGCAGATTGAAGCCAGGAAGTGTCTCGTTAGCATGTGATGGAAATGTTAATCAGCATCTTTAAGGAGGATGTAATTAATTCCCCACACGGTGCTGTGTGAGGTTCCTGGGGGCAATCAGGCAGCAAAGGGCAGAGCGGTTGGAGGGGGAGATGGGGAAAAGGTTATTTAGCTGTGGGAGAGGGGCTCCTTGGTGCTCTCCTCCATTTAATGGTTATTGGGGGTGGCCTGGAGCAAGGACCCACCTGAAGCCTGGCCTTGGTCCATGGAACCAGGTAAGTTGTGATGTCATTTCTTCCTGCTTCCAGGGCCACTCGGGTAGCAAAGCTGTCTGACATGTACTGATAAAACAGGCACTCAGCTGGAAACCTCCTAAAGTTCTGCTGAGCACCTGCTCCTCCATCTTCTTCTCCATCCTAGTTCTCCTCCCTACTGTTCTTGCCTCTGCATTTTGGGGGTTGTGTGTGTTCTGCCCCGTTCTCTGGGTCAGAGTCTCTGCTGCAGTTTGAGGAACACAAACTAAACCCCTGGTGCTGCACAAATAACAGGGATGATTGCCTGTGGCATTGACTCCTACCCCATGGTGTGCTCCCTTCAGCTTTGATCCCGAGAAATTCCCAGCTCCCTGTGCCACAGGCAGAGTGGTGCCTCTGAGGGCTGCCTGTGCCTCTGCAGGGAGCTTGAGCTGGAAGTTGCCGTGTTTCTCTCCAAATGAGCTCCGTTTGTTTCCATTTCTAATGCAATCAAAGCTCCAATTTTTGTGCTGGAAGTACACTCACTGTGTTTCACGCATCCCTCTGCATGGAACCTCTTGTATTTTTCCAGTGCAAAGGTCTTTCCATCTGAATGGAAGCTAAAGTTTGACTTTATTTCCTTGGACTCGAGAACTTTTGTTAGCTGGGCTGGATCCGAATTTCCTCCTTGTTACTGCGCTTTTCACACTCTGCCTGAGGCCTCAGCACTATGACAGAAAAGCCAGTCCCGGTCCCTGGGGATCTGTGTTGATGATGACTCTTCCAACATCTGGGACTTTCCCACCCCAACAGCTTTGCAAGCGCAGAGAGACTTTATTTTACTGGCTAATTCTGCAGAAAATAATAAAACATGCAAACCAGCGAGACTGTAAACCAACCCCATTAAACCTCATTATTGTCAATTTGTGCCTGGTACCTGCGGCTTGCCGAAAGCTCTCGCCTGTGGTTAACCAGCAATTGTTGTTGTTTATGTGTTTATGAGCTTGAGCCCAGCATATGCTTAATGGCTCTTCTGCTCATCTCTGTCACTGTGGTTTTCCTCTCTGTTTTCGGAGGGCAGCGTGACCACAGCGGTCACAAACTGTCTCTGCCCAGCAAGGGCTGCTGACCTTCTGGCAAGAGGTGCCTTTGGTGGCAGGCTGTGAACTTTTGTCCTCCTCTCCGGCACTGCTTTTGGCTGAAGAACTGCAGGAGGCAATAAAATGGAGAGGAAAAGAGCTCCAACACCAAGTCCTGGCTCGGAGTGGGATCAAGGCTGGACCCATCAGAGGGAGCTGATAGACCCGAACATGATCTGGGCAACAGGAGAAAATGTTCCAGCTGCAGGGTTACTGTTCTCCCCATGGGAGAAGACAAATTTGAGGGGTTTTCTGATATTTCAGTGCCTGAAATAGTTTGATTGATGACTGTGGATGTAGGATCCGATGTAGGAACACATCCTTCAGGGATGGTTTGGGAGGGCTGCAGATCCCACTTCCTTAAGGTTATTTCCTGACCCCCCTGCTCAGCTGTCAGCTGCATCTAGAGGTGTCTGAATCCCGTGGCCAGGGGAGTTTATTTATTTATTTAAGTCTCTGAGGAAGCTGGCATTTTTATACCATGGATAACAAGACTGGGAAAAATTGGTGTTCCCACTAAGTGTTGCCACTGTAATCAGAGGGAAAAGTCCATAGTGGAGTTCTCCTGGAAGAACTGGTGTGCTTGTGCAGGGCAGGAGCCCAGGGGAAAAGGACCTGGTGACACACAAGGCAGATCTGGGCACCTGAGTGCAGGTGTGTGATTTCTGACAGCTCTGACAGTGGGAATTCCAGCAGAGGGGCTGTCTCTGAACTGCCCTCTTTAGTGAGGGATCAGTGGCCCTCCCCTGCTGTGCCCAGCCCGAACTGGGAGGTCCCAAACCTCTGCTGGAGCCAGCCCTCCGTGGTCAGTGCAATATCTGCTCTCGTTCTAACCAGAAACCCAGTGCTCCTGCTCGTGTTTTAAACTGAATTAGTGAGAAACACAAACTATCACCTCAGTGCCTGCCTTTCTCTTATGGGGCTGGAGGAGTGCTGCCTTTCCGGAGCTGGTGAAATAGATATATTCCATAACTCTTCAGGGAATTAATATTCATGTTATTAAGTTTAACATATTGCTCTCAGTTCCACATCTTTTTGGTTTAACAAGCAATTGCAGACTCAAAATGATGAGCTTGGTTGCAAATGCTGTACCTCTCTTTGGGGTCTGGGGATGTGAGTTTTGCCAATTAAAGTGGAAATAACTGTACAGTGGAAAAATCAACAGCCAAATTTGCAGCGTGTAAGATTAAAAATGCTATGGTGGGACCTCACCAGAGCCCAGTGTAACCCTCAGCTCAAGAGGCTCTCTGGGAGAGCTGGTTTTGCCCCCTTGGCATGGTTTGTCCTTGGGGAGGTTTGTGGTGGGGTCAGAGCATCATTCCTGGACTGGGCTGTGGGCAGAACCCTTTCTCTGGGGTCAGTGCAATGAGACTCCAGTGGGTCAGTGCAGGTGGAAAAAAAATACAAAATGTCCAGCATCCTGTTTTGGGGCGGTTGATTTTTCTTTCTTTCCTTTTGTTTTTTTGTTTTTTCCCACCCCCCCCCTTTCAGTTCTTTTCCAAGCAATATCTTAGAAGAGATGTTCTGTATCTCTGGAAACCCAAAGCTCCAGCTCCTCCCACTATTACAGGATAGCTGAAGATTTCTGTCAAAGAGACTCCCAAAAAACTCCCTCCTGGGCTTCCTTTCTGACCTTCCAATTCAACAGATGCCTTCATCCCTCCCATCTGCAGCTGCAATGCAATCTGTGGCACACTGGGAACAGTCTTTACACCAGAGAAGTGGTGATTGGAAAAATCTCTCCCACACTTCTGTTGGAAGATACCACAGTTCAGGTGCTCCCTTTCTGCTGGTCCAGCTCCTCCTTTGGAGTAACATTTCTCCCAGCGAGAAGGAAAAATATTCCTCCATCACCTTCCTTCTATGAGGTTATTTTCCAATGTGTTTTTACCTTTTTCCAATGTGTTTTTACCTTTTAAATCCCTTTTTCCTGCGTGTTTTCAGGAGTGCAGTACCAGGTTAGCTCATCAGGGAAAGCTGCAGTAACATCGGGTTACTTGTTAGAATGGGTAGCAATAATCAAGATTAGATGTTTTGGATGAAGTTTAAAGGTTTTTAATACTCACCTTATCAGGAAACCAGCTTCTGGGACACATTTGTTGAGATTTTTTTACTGTAATCCCAAGCAGTGCCTGGGTTTTTTTCTGATCTCTAGAGAGTTTTCAGATTTGGAAAAGCACTTGACAGGCTATTTTTTATTTCCACTAAAAAGAGGAAAAAAAAAAAAAAAAAAAAAAGAAACCAAACCTTTGCCTGAAGCTCCCTGTATCCTCTGCAGAAATGGTGGGGTTTGTGTGATGCTGAGTTTCACAGCTAAAGCCCACGTTGCCTTTCTAAAATGCTTTCCTTTCTGTGAGTTCTTGTGGCTCCTTCAGTGTCCAGGTGTCAGAGCTGCCAGGAGCTCTTCTGTGTCACTTTTGCTGACCTTGAACGACTTTGATGCTGCAGCTGATGGCCCCTTCCATCTTGCCACCCATCTGTATGTACTTCCATAGATAAAGAAATAATAAGCCTCCACACCATTAAATTCAGGCAACTGATGCATTTCAAATGCAGAAAACAGAAGCAATGGAAAGTCTTGCTAATTTTTACACTAATTTACACCAGAGGGAATAAGAAGTCTCTTAAATCAGATGCTAATTTTGTTTACTTAACTTGCTAGTCAGCACAATGACCTTTCATCCACGAGCAGGAACAAATTAGTGCAGAAGTTCTTTGTGGGAGACAGGAGAACTTGCCTCAACCCGATACTGAATAATACCCAATTAAATGTACTTCTAAACAGCTCTGCCTTCCCTCCTAGAAGGAAGCTTCAGATAAAAGAACAAAATGATATGCCTTTTATTTACCACTTTACAAAATCCCTCCACGTAATGCAAACAACCCTAACCCTAGTGTGCCTGATACAGGATTTGCAACGCTCTCGGTTTTTGGTAAGAGGATAAGAAGCTTATTACTGTTTATCAGGGGAGGATAAAAGATTCCCTGTTCCCCTTGCTAGGAGGGGAATGGATTTTCGTGTTCATCAACAATCGGGGAAATGTGGGTGGGAGGGAGGTATTTGGGTAACAAAGCTGTAAACGCACAAAAAACCATTTCTTTCTGGTAGGCGAAAAGAACGGAAGTTCTTCCTGTTTGGTAATGGGATAAGAGACACTGAGCACGCTCTTTGGTGGGAAAATGAGCTTACGTTCCAGTGGAACTGCTTTTTGGTATCACTGCAGGGAGGCAGAGGCTCCTGAGGATTAGGAACAGCCACCTGGGGATGGGTGCAGGGAGCAGGGCGTGCTGGATGTGGCCACGGTGGAGAGGGACCAGCCACCTGCAGTTCCTCGTGCTGGGACAGAGGCTTGCCCCCAGATGGGGAACTGGACAGTGGGTCACAGGGATAGGAAAGGAAATGAGGGGCAGACTCCAGATGTGCCTTTGGTCAGCAGGGGCATGGCGTGGAGCTGGCACGGGGATGGTGCCTTGGACTTTGGGGAATACAGGTTAGAAAGGTACTTGAGAGAGAGAGAGGCACCCCCAGCACCATCTCTTCTGCCACCTCTGTCCAGACCTCCGGGTCTACTCTCCAAGAGAAACCAAACTGTTTGTGCTCAGCCTGGGAGACGGTCAAGAGGAAAAGCAGAACCCACATTGTGCATTCCAAGGGATGCCTGTCCTCTCCTCTCTCTGGAGGCAGCATTTCACGTCCTCAGCCCTGCTCTCGTTGTCAGGTTGATGTAAATTTAATATCCTTGGGTTATAATGACAGGAGCCAAACAAGTACCAGGAGTTTGTCGCAGTCAATAAATGAGACAATGTGGCACCAGGCAGAGCGTTGGATTCACTGGGCTGTGAAGGCAGCTGCCCACAACATCACCTTCAAGGGCTTGTTAGGGAGAAAATTGAGTGAATAAGCTGGTGGGAGGAGGAAGAGGAGGAAAGTGTCATGGCAGCCCCAACCCTGCTCGGTGCATCAGGTGCTGAGATGAGGGTGGGCATCAGGAGAGGTTAAAAGTTAAATCTATTGAAACTCCGAATCTGTGGCACGGATCTTGTTTAAAGCACGTTGTCTGACAGATGGAGGTGTGTTTTGGATAGAAATGGCTCTGCTGCAGCTGGCATGGTGCAGGGGTGGCCTCCCAGCCAGCTCTGAGTGTCACACTCTGAGTGTCTCTGGCACCTGAAGGACAGCAGAACCCAACTCCTCTCTCAGTTCAACCTCCCCCTGGGACTCACGGCTGCTGGTCCATCCACCTCTGCCAGCTGGAGCAGGTTCTGTGGGCCTCCTGTTCCCCTGGGAGCCGTGGGAGGACCCAGCTCATGGAAGCAGCAGTGGGGTTTTTGAGATGCCAAGACATGACCCCGGGGCCAGCTCCAGCTTGCCCTGCAGAGGGACTTCACCATGAGCAGGTCCTGGGCTGCATCAGTGCAGCTCCTGCAGCTCTGGCTTGCTAAAGCTACAAAGGCAAGGCTTGTCAGGAAGATAATGGGAGTCTTTTACCTGTTAATGCCACTGGAAAGGAGAAGAAGCTATCCAGCACACGGACCTTGCTCCAAACACGTAGTGCTGTGCAGATGGGAGCGTCCCACCTGTCCCCAAAACATTCTCATTTTTGTACTTTGTATCAATTTTACATCCTCACCTGTCTGTGCCAGTGTGCCTGCCTCCACATAAAACATCCCAGGAAACTTCAGAGACCAAATGTGGGAGAAGAGAGATCTTTTCTTGCCTTTCTTTTTTTAATCAGTAGTTTGGGTTGGGTTTTTTTTTCTTTGCTTTGAGCAATGACTTTCAAGGTAGCAATGGCTCTTTCTGAAAGGAAAAAAAGAAAAATAGACAGACTGATATAATTTTTTTTAAGTCAGTTTTCACATGCTTGTTAGTTTTTGGCAGCTTCACAGTCTGTCACTTAAATTAATTTTTCAGAAGTAGCAACTAATTGTCTTTGTTTTCTGGAGCCCCTGGGGCTCAGAGCTGAGTGCTCTGCAACCCGGAGCAACTCCCTTCTCCAAAAAATTATGTTTAGGCTGACTTGTGACTCAGGCAAAAAGAAACTGCAGACACTTATCTCTGCAGTTTATGTGAAATAAAACTGGGCTTAAAAGAGCCATGGTGAGGGGGAGGAAACATGCCCTTAAGGAGAGAATGGTGAGCAAAATGTGGGATCTCGTGCTAAACTGATCCTGCTATGTCCGGCTGCGTGGCTCCTTCCCGTCCCAGATGGTGAAGTCCTGCTGCCAGGTGACCTGTCTGCCCCTCTGGAAGCTGCTTCTCCCCTCAGAGGGAGGCTGGTTTGGAGCCAGCAGGAGCTAATCCTGTTCTATTCCTGCCTCCTTCGACCTGGGTGGAGAGCTCGGGAGCCGTCTGTCAATCCCCTGCACGGGTCACCAGCACTCCTCCCGGGAGAAATGTTCCCAGGCCAAGAAACCTGCCCAGCCCAGGACCACCAGTGCCACAAGGCATGTGGCAGTCCAAAGGAATAAATCCACACTCATGGCTCTCTCCCTGCCACCTCACTCAGCCCTGGGGCCGGAGCTGCAGATGGGAAGGCCAGCAGGATGCTCCTCAGATCCAGATCCAGAGCCCAGCTCTTTTCAGATCCGGATTTAATTTTGGGCTTCTCTCCAGCTGAGAGCAAGCTGCCGATTCCTGCATTGCTTATCCTCCCCTTTACAAGCCCTCCAGCCCCGAGGATAAGCTCCAAGCTTAGCCGAGTTATTGGCGGGATCCAGCTGCCAGGCAGGCCTGCCACAGGCCAGGACTGAGTTTTGGCCTCTCCCAGGGTGTGGAGTGGCAGAGTGGGAATGCTCTGGGGGATGGCAGCACACCAGGCACGTCCACGGTGCCAGGAGAAACCCCGCACAAGTCGTTTTCCTCGTGGATGTTGCTCTGGGAGCAGTGGGGTTGTTGGGTTTTTAGGGCTGTGGAAGAAGTTCCTTGGATCAAGGTGGAAGCAGAGGAAAAGAGGGGACGCATCTGCTCTGAGATTGTCATGCAACAGCAGGGAGCCAGAGTTTTAATGTGAAATTCCCCAAATCTTTAGGGTTTTTTTTGTCCCCACACCAGGGCCTGAGGAGCTGCAGCGGGTCTGCCGGGGGCCTGGTGAAGGCGGGAAGCTGCTGCCCCGACTAAGACAGGGAGTGGGGGACACATCACATCATCTTTAATGGCAAATAAGAGCAACATTTGGTGGTTTGTTTGTTTTCCCCATCCACAAAGCCTTGGGAGGGCCGTGGTTCAGCTGAGCCTCTGTGCCTGCGGCGTGAGCAGCTGTGGGTCCAAACCTTCCACCCAAAATAAACCCCCACGACCCCCCTTAGCCCGACCTGCTGCCAGGGAGGCTCCCCTGCCCTCCGGCAGCAGGGGAGTCCCCATAGCCCCTTCCCAGACGAATCTTTCCCTCTGGAGCTTAACTCCAGCAAAGGAATGATTTGCTCTTACAGCCTGTTAATGAATTTCTGAAATAAGGAATTAATTACCGTCTGTCTAAATTAGAGTTGTCCTATCCTTTGAGATCCATCTTTTTGATTCTAATTAATTTTAAAAATTACTTTTAGAGTCTTCAGTAGAGATTCTAATTTATTTTACTCTAATATTATTTCTCTGATAAGCAAGTTAATTTTTAGATCAGAATCCGCCTAATCTCAAATTTGTCACACAAACTCTGCTCTCTAAGATACTATTTACCGCATTTTGGAGATGACAGATCTTGATGCACAAATCATTCTTTCTTCTTTTTTTTTTTCCTTTTTAACCACCTGAATGTGTGTGTTCAAAGGAGATTAATTGAAACCCTTCACTGTGCTGTGTTTAAGAAAGATCCTTAATATTTTAGAACCAAAACCAAATATTAGTTATAAAGCTTCTCTAATTGCCCTTTTTCATGGAGGAAAATGCATGTCTAATTTGCTTTTTTAAAAGAGCATTTGCTTTATGGGTATTTGCCTGAGTTTGACAGTTATTTAACTGGCTCTTTTTATTAACTCGTATTCTCAGCACCAAGTGCAGTGGCAGCTGGGGAAAATTCAAATATCAATTTTATGTTCTTATCAAAGCAGCCATCCCACAGGCTGCAATAAACCCCGCAGCAAACTCCATTCTGGCTCCTGGCTTTGTCCTCATGGAGATTTGTCCTTGTCTTCTGTTGGTGGCAGAGCTGACACAGACCCCGTGGGGACACAAATGGGGAATCTGTGAGGGTCAGAGATCAGGGATGGGCAGAGGGTGGAAAGGGCTGGATCTGTCCCCATGGATGGTGTGTGGGCACCCAGCACACCTGGGCAGAGGAAAGGAGCCACTGGAGCAAAGTGCTGAGGAGACACAGCAGCCTCTCCCTTGCTGGCAGCATTTTTCTTTGGTGTTTTTTTTCCTCTTTCCTATATTGTATCTTTGCCTCATTCCTGTGTTTGTGTTTTCTCTCTTTCCACATTTGTGTATTCTTTATATTTTGATGAAAGTTTAAAAATCTAGTGGCGAGGGACAGAGAAATTGCAGTCTTACAAAAATCTTGCAAGCAAAGCCTCAGAGAGCCCTGGAAGTTTTCCTGGAGGCCTCCAGGGGACTTGGATTGTCCCACTGTGTCTCATTTGTGGAGAAGACCCCTGTGCTGAGTGTGCTCTAAGTTGGTCTCTGGGGTTACTACAGAGAAGTTTTTGGCCCTGGCCCGAGTTGAGGGGCACCAGTGCACCAAGGGGACAGAGTCCCATGGCTCTGCATCTGCTCCATGTGTCCTGTGAGAACCAGACTCCCCACATTTGTATTCAAGCTGTGAAAGAACCTCCCCAGTCATTTTGGACAATTTCATATTATAGTTTGTTTGGGTTCTTAAGCTCCTTCTATTTGTATTTTTTAATTCCCACCTGTGTGGGGGCTATGGATCTTGGATTCTAAGAATCCCAGATGCTTAGCAGATGGTTAGTTTGAAAAAATAATCAAAGAGGCAGCAAAATTGTGTTCATGAGCTCCTATTTATTTCAATCTGGTGTTTTGCCTCACAACAAGACTAATAAGCAATTACTCTTGCATCTCGAATGCTTATGCAGTGTAAATGCATCTGTCAACCAGATTCAACATCATCAATAAAGCTGCCAAAGCTGTTCATAATTCAATGATATATGCTTTGAGCATCTTTTTTGAATATAATTTAAAGATTGCAGTCCTATGATTCCGACATTATTTCCTGTGTGTTTAAAATACCTCCAGCTGGAAGGATCCATGCCTGATCCATAATCACCTCTGCCTGTGTGGACCATTGCACAGTGCCATTTGGCTTGTGTGAGGTTTTACTTTCTGGCTGGGCTCTGGCAGGGTTCCCATGAGGGCTGCTGGGGCTGAGGGAGCCTTTCTGGGATTTGGAGTATTTCTCCTTCCTTTCTCTCCTGGTGAAGGTCACCTCCGTGCAGAATTCCCTTGAAGTGCCACAGGCCTGACGTGCTGTGCACGAAGGATTTGTTAGCAGGGGAGGTGTGCTCTGCAGGGCCTGGGGGAATGATTATTTCCAAAGGATCTTTTGCAAGCAAATTCATTTTTAGGAAACAGGCTGATGTGATAAGTCTCTGCCTGTATGGGCACACATCTGAACGCCTTTTCTGGATTCCATCCCAGTTTGACAGAGATGTCCTAAATACATTTTCATTAATCACAGAGTGCTTTGGGTTGGAAGGACCTTAATGCTCAACCCCAATTCTAACCCCCTGACATGGGCAGGGGCAAATTCCCCTGTCCCAGGCTGCTCCAAGCCCCCCCCAACCTGGCCTTGGACACTCCCAGGGATCCAGGGGCAGCCACAGCTTCTCTGGAGAATTAATGTATACGAACAACTCACCTGCACTTGTGCAAGCTGACACCTTTAAAGCCTTAGCTTCAAAATTATTTGAAACAGAATCCAGCACAGGCAGCTCCCAGTGCCAGTGCCAGCGTGGCTGGGATTTAGGGTGGAGCAGGGTTTGCTGGAAGGTTCCTGGGGTGCTCCTGCAGCCCCTCCTGGGCTCTCCAGCTCCCGGAGGCGCTCAGGAGCCAGCTCTTCACCAGGCAGGGATGGACCCGAGTGCGGTGCGCCGCTCTCCAGCTTGGAGCGGAGCTGCTGGCCAGCTGCAGGAAGGGGATGCTCACTGGAATTTGGCTCCCTCTTATCTCTGCTACCAAACCCATGCAGACTCTCTTGGCCATAGGCTTTTACTGGTGCCACAAGGAGGGATTAGCTGTTTCTTCCATCAGGATCACTTTGTGTGTGCCCAAGCCCTCTGTTCCCTGCACACACACAGAATGTTAATGGGCTCTGCCTGTTTTCCAGCACCCACTGGGGTGAGTTTCTCTTTCTCTTGGTTTGCCTTGTGCCTTATGTCAGAGTTAATGGAATACAGATTTCTGAGCAAAGAGAGATCCCAGTGAATTTTTTTAACTTTTTTTTTTTCCCTAAGTCTCTGGATGAATGAGAATTTGAGTTTATCAATGCAGGAAGCAATCCTGCACAGTTTAATTTCTCTGCTCTCTCAACTGTGTCAACTCCTGAAGGGACAAAGGAAAAAAAGAAAGAAAAAGAAAAAAGAGTTAAAATAACACACTAGGGGTGGTAGTTCAAGGTTGCAAAAAGGAAGTGTTTTAAAACTGAATCTTTGGAAAGGATACATCTTCATTGCCAGCCCTGTGCAGCTTCCCTTTTCCTAGAGATTTAGGAGTGACCAAATGTTAATCTTTCCCACATCAACAGAAAACCATCCTGGCTGAGGTTTGAGCTGAAGTGAATATATTTTGTTCTAATGTCAATTCATTCCTCATCCCTCAAGAACAAGCCAGATTTGCTCTGACTGACCTTATGCTGGGTTTTGGGTTCCTCATGCCCAGATTCTCCAAAAATTCAGTGCCCACTGAGGAAAGCTGGAAAGCAGCCAGCTGGACCACGTGCCCCCAGCACTGGGCTGGGTTTGGGGGCTGTTTTGGTGTGATTCCCTGTTTGGAAAACAGTTCCCATCACTGCTGGAGATGAGTCCTCCTCTCTCTACCTGTCCTTGGGTTCAAATCTGTCCTTTGGAGACTTCAGTTAAAATAGACTGAAAATCCAGTCTACCCCCTGTCTTATTCTGTGAAAACTTCCCAAAACACCAGCCCCAAACCCGATGTTTTCCATGGGGCTCAGGAGAAATTGCAGGATCGCTTTGGATGTATTTTACACACTGCATAATTTTACTCCATTTCATGCTCTCCCAGCTAAGAAAACTTTTTAAGACTGGAAAAAGTGGAAAGGTGAAGATGGCTTCTCCATCCCAGCCAGCTCTGCTCAGCTGGGATGCTCAGCTGTTAAACCCAGCCTGGGTTTACAGCCAAAAGGTACAAGGGGAAAAAAGCAGAAAAACTTAAACTGCTTTATGACGTATTTTACAGAAGAGTGATGTGGCATCTACAGAGCAGGGAAAGGTGTGGTGTGAGGGGTTTATTGGCACTGGTGAGAGATGCACGTGAGGCCCTGCTAATAGAAACTTTAATCAACACCACATCACTCCAGCCTCCTGAGCCAAATCCTGTTGCCCTCAGCCAGGTGACTGATCCCTGGGGAAGGAGCCAAGCTTCTGAGAGGCTCCCCCAGCCATGTGCCCTGCAAAAGTCAGGGGTTTGGTGGGCTCAGCAGGCCCCCACCCCGTAGTGAGTGCAGCAGCAAAACTTTGGCTCTGGACTGTTTCGGTTTTTGTGCGTGCTCTTGCCCTCACAAGATGGGAGTTCTTTGCTTTGAGGAGAAAAGCCCGGTTTCTGGGAAAATTCTACCTTCTAGAAGTACCAAGTCAAGCAGGCTTGAAGGTTGCATCTTTGGGGGAAGAGATGGAGGGTGATGCCCCACAATCCCCCAAGGTAGTGGCCACACAATGCCAAGGGTGGCCACTGCTGCAGCGTGGGGTGGCCCAGCCCTTTGAAAGGCAGAGGGTGCATTTAGGCCATACAATATTTGAATGGTTTGGGTTGGAAGGGATCTTAAATCCCATTTCATCCCACCTCCTACCATGGGCAGGGACACCTCCCACTGTCCCAGGATGCTCCAAGCCCTGGCCAGCCTGGCCTTGGGCACTGCCAGGAATGCAGGGGCAGCCACAGCTGCTCTGGGCACCCTGTGCCGGGGCCTGCCCACCCTAAGGCCAGAGAAGGTCCAGGGTGCTCCCATCTATGCTGGAGATCATGGAGGGGACTGGTCAGACTCTGCTCTGGGTCTCCCAGCAGTTTGTCACTGCTGACAAACTCCAGCAGCAGCTGCAAAATCCCTCCTGGGAAGTAAGGAAAACCAGACCAGCACAAAGACCTCAGGGCGCACGGGGAGCAGATCACCAGGGAGCTGCTTTGGCTGCATACAATTTTCATTTTGTCTCAGTTTCCCCGTGTCACAACTCAGTGCAAGTTCTGCAGTTTCAGGAGGTTACCAGGCCAACACACTTCATATCGGTCTTTCTCTCTGCATTACCATCAGCTGTAACTAAAAGCAATCAAGGAGCAAGGGTGGGTGCAAGCCTGCATTCAGGCAGACAGAAGTGCAAATACCCTTCCTGCTCTGCAGCCTGAATTCCATCAGACAGATTGGCTTTGGGGTGGGAGTTAGCCCTGTTTCTGCTGAAAGTCACATTTTTCCCACAGAAGAGGTAGAAATATCAGGTTTTGGGCCCATGTGTATCTGTGCCTTCACATCAACACAAACCAATCAGGCCCCCATCAAGAGCTGGCCGCAGTTATCCTGAAAGCTGCTGATGGTGATGGAGCGAGACGGGTGTGGAAGATCAAACATGAGACAATCTGTGCTGCATTTCCAACCACCTGAGGTTTCAAAGTGCCCGTGTGGCATCTGCTGGGCTCAATAACTTGAACAGTGCTTTAAAACACCTCTGCTGACCGTGTTTGCCGTTGTTAGAAATTAATAGCTTTCTCCAAGTTATTTTAACTTATCATCCCACATGTGCACTGTGTGTGTTGCTCTCTTAGGGACAGTGAAATTACAACAGCATGGTTCTGTTTTTCCTTAGCCACCACTACCATGCTAGTTTTTAATCTTTCCTGCCTGGAGGAGTTTTTGAACAAAGTAGCATTTAAAATCACTATGTTTCTTTAATGCAATGTCTGGAGATAAGTTTATTGTGCTTTTACAGGATAGAAGTAAACACATTTCTTAAATATATTCCCATCTACAAAAAGAAAAATACCCTGCCGTGGCTTTAGGCCAGCAGAGTATTGGCGGGGGCTGTCAGAGCACGGGTGTGTGGCCTGGCCGGGCTGGGCTGGGCCGGGCCGGGCTGGGCCGGGCTGGGCCCGGCCTGAGCTGGGCCGGGCTGGGCTGGGCTGGACTGGGCCGGGCTCTGTGGGAGGATGTGGAGCTCTGCGCTCCGTGTGTGCCGCGCCTCGGGCGCAGGAGGAAGCAGGGAGCAGCTGCCAGGGGCTGTGCCGGTGTCGGTTCGCCAAGCAGGGCCTCGGCACGGCGCTGTGGATTTCCCGGCAGGTGAAATCTCCAGGGAAGGCGCTCGGATTGCGCCCGGGGGAAGCGGAGAACTTTCCCCTCCCGCTCGCAGCGAGGTCGGCGCGCGATGGAGTCGCTGAATTTCGCATTACACGCTGCTGCAGAGCGCGCGGTTTGCCCCGGTGACTTCAGGGCAAGCAGGCTGGGGGTTTTCGCGTCTTTGGCATCATTTTTCGGGGCTGCCAACGTCCCTTGGTGCCCCGAGGGGCGGCGCTGAGCGCTCGGGTCGCTGCGGGTGCCTCGGACCCTGCGGGGATGCTCACAGCAGGTCGGGACGCAGGCGGGCCGGGAGGGCACGGGGTGAACACCCCAAAAAGTGGCGCAGAGCCAGGCACAGGGTCAGGGCGAGACCTCTGAGTCCTGCCACCCCCAGCTATGGGAACAAAGCCTTCACAAAGCGCTGCTCCGGTGCGTTTCTCCCGCGGAACAGGCGGGATGCAGGGACGGGGCTGCTCCTGCAGTTCCCGGGGTCTGTGCAGAACCACCTCGCCTCCTCGAACCCCTAGAAAGTTTCTTTATAAAGGCACCACCTTTAGATAACATGAAGATGTTTCCCTGTCAGCCAAGCCACACTGCGGAGGTGTGATGAGAGGCTCAGGCTCGCCTCCTCCCTTCCCGCAGCCCAAATTCCCCTTGGAATCGCGGCTGAAGCTCCCGCATCCCTGCCTCCCCCTCGCCGGCTGCGTGGGGCACACACCAGCTCGCCGAGAGCTCTTTCGGGGGTTTTTGCATCTTTAGCCCCGCCAGGGTCCGTGTGCGGGTGGGCACATCCCCGGCTGCAGCCCGAGCCCAGCCCGGGCTGGGAGGAGACCCGGCCCCGTGCTTTCCCACGGAACCCTGGTGCCTGCACGTGGAGTTCCTGGCTCTGGGAAAGTACCGTATTTCTTCATGCTGAGCGAAGAGGAGACTGTAAAGGGTGAGATGTGGCCTGGAGGCAGTTAAAATTTAAATTTTTCCACTTTTCTGAGCGCTAATACCGTGATCACCCTGTCTAAATAATGTCCATGCTCTGGCTGCTGTATTACCTGTCCTAAGCATGATTTACTGCTGTAATAAATTAGCCCCTAAGCCAAAGAATCAAAAATAATTGGCTTTATATCTTGGTCCCCGTTTTATCCTGTTCCTTTTTCCTTTCCACCTGTCCTCTCTCTCCCTCTTACTCATTCTCTGACATTTTTTTCCCTTCTCAATTCCTTCCCAGGGGCCACTTTCTGATTCTTTTCCGCTGCTGATGCTCTAGGGATTAACCGACGTGGTTTCCTGTCCTGTTCTCTCCTGCAGCTGTCTGTCTCCAGGTCCGGCCACGGGAGCAGCGTGGCCCCGTGCTGGCTGTGTCCCACCCTGGGGGGCTGCAGGAGGAGCCCCTGCCCACGGCGGTGACAGAGGTGCCTCAGAAGAGGTTGACAAGGACATCACTGTCACAGCTGGATTTTAAATGGGCTTTAAAATGAGCCACACATGTGATTGCTCTGAAATACTCGATGGCCTCCAAGCATGAAATACTGCAGGGCAGAGCGCTGGGGGGGTTGATGGGCTGTGAATCTTCCGCATCTTTTTTTTTTTTTTCTGTGTGTCTGTGTTTTCACTTTATGTCTTTAACCCGAAGGGTTTGACACCACACTTAGCAGCCTGTATCCTCACTTGTGTCACCTGCCCGTGTCACCACCTCCTACCATGTCCCCAGGCCATCTGCTGCCAGCCGAGGGTCGGTAAAGGGTAAAGGCAAAGGGGGGAGTGAGGTGTGGTGGATTAACAAGGCACGTCTGACAGAAAGGCTCGAAGCTTCGGTGAACGCTGGCCTTGGGAGTCTGACCCAAGATGTTTGGCCCCGGGCCGTGTTCCCAAAGCTGCTGCAGCACAAGACACGTGAAGAGCAGCGGCTGATGCAGGGTTTGTTTGTCTCTAGGAGCAGGAATTGTCCGTGTCCGTGTGTGTAGTGTGTGTACCTGTGTGGGCAGCAGGAGGCAGGGACAGGGTGAGCCTCCTCCTCTGAGCAGAGATGTTCCACCTGAGCTCCACTGCTGCAGGGGGGTGGCCATGCTGCCTTTGGGCTCACACACAATCCCAGAACGATGTGGGGTGGAAGGGATCTTAAAGATCACCTCGTTCCACCCCCTGCCATGGCAGGGACGTGTTCCACTAGCCCAGGTTGCTCCAAGCCCCATCCAGGCAGGCCCTGGATACTGCAGCACCATGACTGCTGTGTGCCACCGAGCAGCTCTGAGCCCGGCCACCCCCCAGCACAGCTTACCTGGGAACAGCTGGACTGCTCGGAGCAATCCCAGACAGAACAGCTTGAAAAAGTGGAGGTTGTTTTTTCGTTTTCCTTTAAATAAATGGGCATTTTCTATTTTCTGGGTTTGGTTGGGTTGTGTTTTTTTCGGGGTTTTTTGTTTCGTTTTTTTGGTTCGTTGTGGTTTTTTGGGTTGGTTTTTTTTTTTGAGCTGTTAATGTTCATTTTGCGTGCGGGCACGATGCCGTTCCTGTTTCAGAATGCACACAGTGGAGTGCAAAAATCAAGATTGCATCTCATGCATAATGCATGGCCCAGCAACCAGCTCAACAAATTACCCAAGTAGATTCCTCCAACAGGGCTGGGGGGAAGGAGGGGAAAAATATATTTGTAACAAGTATCTTTCTAAAGAAATGACATGATAAACACATAAAAAATAGGCATGCTGAGATTTTTCTCCAGGGGGTCAATTCGCAAATTAAAGATAAGGATGATGTGGCTGGAGAGAGTGAAGCAGCAGGTTGGGGATGGGGCAGGGGCAGCTGCAGGTCCTGGAGAACAGAGGGGAGCCCAAAGCTACCTGTGGAGGTGTCCGAGGGCTTGATTTGGTGTTGGGAACTTATTAGAGAAGTGACTTCCCATGGAGAGAGGTAGGAAAAGGGATTATTTGGTTTATTTATCACTTTCAGTGTGCTGGGTTGGCAGGGATGTGTTGCAGCTCTGTGCTGCTCTGTGACACAGGACTTCGTGCCACTTCTCTGGAAACAGAAGCCATAAAAATATAGATTTTATGTGTGGGAAGTCATTTTAGGTGTGGAGGACGGCGAGGAGGGGGGACAGAAAGATGGGAATGGGTCACCAAAGCCTTGTTTCTCTGGTGCCACAGCCCAGGAGTAGCCTTGGCTTCCCCCACTGCTGCTTTGCAGCCTGGACAAGACAAAGATGAGGCCTCTGCTCCCTGCAAGAGGAGTTTTCTGCAAACAGGTGCCAAAGTAAGAGGCCACATTCCTGCCCTGTGCCCCGTGCTGTGCCCCTGCTAAGCCTGGATCATTCCCTGCAGGAGAGGGAGATCCACCGCCCTCTCCCAGAGCGCTTCCCTCAGGAGCCAGCACTGTGGTGAAACCTGGGAGCTGAGCTGTGGGTCCAGGGTCAAACTTTGTGGTGCAGGAAAATGGCATTTTAGGAGCAGATGGGGGTTGGTTTGCTTTTCCTGCAGCCCGGAGGGTGAGGGGTCCATGGCCCCGGGCTGTGCAGGCAGCACGGAGGGGTTTGGTGCATGGGGCACCCTGGGGAGTCTGCTCCTCTGGAAGCCAAACCTGTTCAGCCTGGAGGCCAAACTTGTTGAAAAGGATCCGAGGAAGGAATCTTGCCTCCAGGGATGTAGAGAGGCAGCCCCAAAACTTCAGCAAGCACTAAACTCCGCTCATAATTTCACCCTGACAACAATGCCCACGGCTTCTGGATCACTGAGATCCACACAGGGCTCAGCGTGAGACCGGGCTTGGCTGGGGACTTTTTTCCCTAATTTCAGCAATAACTCAGGCTCCAAATCTCATCTTATTCACGTCACTCACAGTAAGGAGCCCAGGCCCGACCGGGCAGGCATGTTTGGGTTTATTTCAGCTCCCTGCAGGCAGGAGCCGGGCAGGAGCCCCAGCCCAGCTGGGCTCGGCGCTCCCGGCGCTGCGGCCGCAGCCCTGCCAGCACAGGCTGCTCTTGCCGTGCAGCGGCACAGCCCCCGGGAGGGCTGGGCAGCGGCCCGAGGAGCACAGGACCAGGTCAGGAAGGGAAGGGGGGTAAGGGAGCAATGTATGCAGGGGGCTTGTGCTGTTCTAGCAAGGTTTTTTCCAAGCTGTGACAGCCGTGAGGATGCCCTGCGGAGCAGCACCCTCAGTGCGACGTGGCTGTGCTTGGCTGTTCCCAACGTCCAGAGGCCAAAATCCCTCTGCCAGCAGCAGAGCCCAGCGCTGGAGGTGCAAATCCCCCTGCACGGCCACCTGAGAGTGGCTGCTGGCGTCTAATACTGGGAGCAGTATTATTAAAACTTGAATACCAAGTATTTAAGCCCTATACTTGGGCTCATCGGCACTGGAGTGGTTTGATGTCACCCACAGCACAGACCTGACTTCCCTCCAGGCTCCTGCTCTGCCCCATTCCAGCCCTGTGCTGGGAAGGCTCTGGGCTCCAAGGGGCCGATGTCCACAAGGGACCAGGGTCAGCTTTGGGCTCTGTGCACTTCGGGAATTTGGTACCAGTAGAGCTGCAGAGCGTTGCCACTTCCTTTCTTTATATTTCTCTCCCCACATTGTAATTTTCGTGGAATTTGGGAGTGAGGACAGGATTTGCTTTTTGTTTAGTTCAGGAGTGGTTAAAATAAACCCGAAATGTCAAGAGGGTGCGTTTGTCTCTGCTCGGCTCTTTGGGCCAGGCTGGAATGGGAAAAGTTAACCCAAACTGCTCTGTGATTCCATATGGAAGGTGGGGAGAGCTCTGCCCTCTCCCCAAATCTGTGATCCCACAGCAGCCCCAGGAAGCCCACCCCTCTCCACCCCAGCACCCTGCAAAGCTTCCCAAAAACAGAAGGGGCAGCTTTGGTGCAGATTAAAATAACACAAGATCTGCTGCCTTTTTGTTTTTAAAAACGTCTGAATGCATTTGCATTGATTTATTTTTAATGCAAGCAGCAACCTGTGAGCTTTGGGTATTATTTGTTTGTTCCCTTTGGCAGAGGTGGGTCCTCAGTGGTGGGCACAAGCCCTGCTCTGCCCCCAGGGCACTAAATATTGCCTCTTCTCAGTGCTACTGCACAGCTGCACATACTGCAGGGGGCCTAAAGAGCTGGGAAAACCCTCCTCTTTGGGTTTTTAACTTTTTTTCCCCCTTTTTTTTTTTTTTTTTCTTTTTCCTTAATCTCAGCTGGCCCTTAGCACCCTCTCTGAGAAAGACCTCAGCCTGTTCACTGCCTGTGAGCCTGGGGAATGAGCAGGAGGTTCAAGGTCACAGGCAATGACAGCCGCCTCTCCTTCCCACCGGAGTGCTCCTCCCTGAACCACTCTCTCAGCAATGTTTCCGTTCACCTTGCCCACAGAATGAAAGCACAGGCAGCAACTCACTAAGCAAATGAGCCCCTCCTATAATTCCATTTGCTTATGCTGCTTATTTTCCTCCTGCATAATTATTTTTAAAGGAAAATTTAATTTTGTTTAATGGGAACAAAGTTTAACACTTGGTAAGCTTTGTCTTCCACAGCCACCATCTGGTGAGCTCTTTTCCTGGATTTTTTTTTCTAATTATTTTTAAACCAGCCCAGTAAATTGTGTGTGGTTAAGAGGCACTTCTCATTAAGAGAAAATACTTTGATCTTGTAGGATCATCTGTTTTTAAAGAGGTAATGATATCCTGCATTATTTTTATTTTTTTTTAACCAATCTCAGTGGTGAGACCTGCCCAGGTGTGAACTGGGTGCAGCAATTAGAGCCTATCAGAAGAAAAAAGGGGTCAGGAGAAGATCTCTGAGAGGGCACAGCAGGAACCACTAAGAAGTAAGTGGCAAAACACTGCAGGAAAGGGAAACCTTTAAGCTTTTATTTATTTATTTATTTATTTTTAAGTGCAGATGGTGTGGGGGGATTAAAAGGCTGCAAGAAGACCAAAAGTCATGGGAATGCTATATATAGCTGTACAGCTGTTTCCTTCAGGTGTGATAACTCAGAAACGCAGGATGATTAATTTTGAAAGTTGAAATGTATAGCAGATTCTGATTACATCTGAGTGTCTATAATTTAGCTACTTAGTAAAATTAACTTGACGTTTTTAGTGAGCTGTGAGGACAATAATGTGTGAAGAGACTGAAGAACAAGTTTGACTGCACGCTCTTCCCTTTCCTCCCCCTGTTTTTCCCCAATTCGCGGAGTTTATTTTTAACTTTTCCCGTTGTCCCCGAATGCAGAGGAATGGGTCTGGCTCCCCCTGCCGGCTCCGGGCTGAGCCTCTCCCGGGATGGGACACCGGGAATTAATTCCGGGAAAACTCAGGGACAGGGAGCCGGCTGGGCTCTGCAGGGCACAGAGCACCTCCTGGACACCGGGAATTAATTCCAGGAGAACCCAGGGACACGGGCTCTGCAGGGCACAGAGCACCTCCCGGACACCAGGAATTAATTCCAGGAAAACTCAGGCACAGGGAGCAGGCTGGGCTCTGCAGGGCACAGAGCATCTCCGGGACCCAGGGAATTCCAGGAAAACTCAGGGACACGGGCTCTGCAGGGCACAGAGCACCTCCTGGACACAGGGAATTAATTCCAGGAAAACTCAGGCACAGGGAGCAAGCTGGGCTCTGCAGGGCACAGAGCACCTCCAGGACACTGGGAATTAATTCCAGGAGAACTCAGGGACACGGGCTCTGCAGGGCATAGAGCACCTCCCAGAAGATGACACCTCCAGGTGTCCCACTAAATCCCTTTGTGCACTTCAGAGAAGGCCTGGGCTGGGAAATGAAACAGCAGGACCCAGCAGGGACCATGGGAAGAGGCTCCCTGGAAGTGCGAGGCCTTTGGGGTGGCTTTCTCCAAAAGAACCCCCCGCAGAGTGGCTGTGGGGAAGGCAGGAATGGGGAGCCCAGCCGCAGTGCTGAGGAGCAGATCCTCTGTAGGAAAGGCTGGGAGCTGCTCAGCCCGGAGAAGGTGCTGGGGTGATGTGACCGTGGCCCGTTCAGAAGCAGAGGGGAGCAAACAGAGAAGGTGGGAGAGAGACTGTTTACAGTGGCCTCAAGTGACAAGGACAAGGGGGAATGTCTTTCAGCTGAGAGAGAGGAGGTTTACACTGGATATTCGGGAACATTTCTTCCCTGGGAGGGTGGGGAGGCCCTGGCACAGAGGAGCTGTGGCAGCATCCAAGGCCAGGCTGGACGGGGCTTGGAGCACCCTGGGGCAGTGGAAGGGGTCCCTGCCCAGGGCAGGGCTGGAATGGGATGGGATTTAAGGTCCTTTCCAACCCTGCAGCCCCACGTGCTGTGCAGGGAACAGCCCCAGCTCCAGGGGTGTTGGAAGTTGCAGCTCTCCCCACGGCCCAGCCTCAGAGCAGAGAGTTCTGTGGCAGCCCATTACAAAAGGGGAAAATACAAGGACCAGCAAAACCCCAGTCCTGTATCAGGATCTCCCAGTCCCTTGGATGCCAAGGGCAGATTTCCTTGTGCAATGGGGGTATCATCAGCTTGAGGGGGAAAAAACATCGTGTTTTGAGTGAAATCAGTTCAATAAAGCCATGCCTGCACCACAAACTCTGCTTTTGTAACCAAAAATCACTTCAAATTACGGTCTTGTTAATGTTAAACTGAACTATTTTCCCAGTTAACTTTGTGTCACTCAAGAAATAAATGATCTGACGTGGCTGCTTTGGTCAGTAAGGCCCAAAGTCAGAGGTTTTAAACCGAATAACACAAACACATTTGTGATGATTTTTCGTTTTAATTGTCTGATTCTAAGTAACATTTTCAGACATAGCATCAGTCTAAGTACCTAACACAAAGCCCAGCATCAGGCAGCTCCCAGAACCACCTTCCAGAGATGGTTAAAATGCTTTAAAATATTTAACATTTTTCACATTGCTACAAAACAATGACAACTGTCAGACTATTTTTTTTAACCTACATTCTTTTAGCAGGAAAGAAACAGTGGAAGGTGGATCACACTCTTGATTCTTTCAGGACCTGTTTGACTATAACAACAAACAGTTTCATAACATGACAAGTAGAAATATAAAATTTCAAATGTGCCAACTTTAAAAAAAAATCTGGATTTTTCCTCAGTACCTGCAGTACCTTGCTTCTGTAATAAATATTAAAACCATCTTTACATTACAGAAAATGTTAAATAAGTTATTTACCAAAAGGTATCTTTTTTGTCCTTTTTTTTCTTTTTTTTTGGTCAAAGGCTGATTCCATTAAAAGAGCTGAACAAACATTTTTTACATCAATAAATATTAAGGCAGCACAAAGCAAACAACACTCACAAAACCAGTCTCTGTTAGCAGAACTTTCTCCTTCAGAGAATCCTTTTTTTGCTGGTGTAGGAAGGTGATTTTTGCATCTCAGCTGGTGGAACCTGGTTAGAAAAGCAATAATAATTATTATTATTATTGTACAGTACTTCAATGCCCACAATTTGTCCCTACCCCATCCTGCTGCACAAGGATGTGCAAAGAGGATCTCCTGTGCTCCTCAGATCTTCAAATTAAAGTGGTAAGTCTTCTGTAAGCAGAGAGATTGTTTTATGTCATCACTTTCTAGCTCAGGTAGGGCTGAGAACAGCACAGCAGCTGCAGAGGGAAATGCTGTTGTTGATGGGGATGAGGGAGAAGGGATGCATGGAAAAGGTTAGAGGAAAATTTAAATTGTACAGTTATTCAGAGTGGAGAGGGGTGAGGAGAAGGATGGGATTTCAGTCAAGGAATGTACTGCATCCTTCTGGGAGTAAAGACTGAACCTTGTGGGAGAAATCAAATCTGAGCAGTGAAACACTCCCAGTGATTGAACACCCTGCACCAGCAGAGAGCTCCTTCCAAAAGCTTCCCCTGTTGGGTCTAGGGATGAAAAATGAAAGCACCACCAGTGACTAACACAGGCTGCAGCTCTTAACCAGGGTGTCTGTGTGAGCCCCTGCAGCAGGCAGGTTATCAGGCTGTGATCTCCTGGAAATGAACTGCTGGAAGATGATGACAGACATGAATATTAATCTAGGGAAAGCATCAGGTAGGAGAGGGTTTAGCTGTTTATGTGGTCAGTCATAAAACTCTTAATTCAGCCATCAAACACAGCAGGCTATTTATCACACTAAACTGCTGTCACCCAGGCTTGATTAGGTAGCAAACCTGAAGCAAATCAGACTAATTCTGCAAAATACTCCTGACACAGCACTCTGTATTTCTGACTAGCAGAGACCAAGAAATTCAATACAGGCAAAAATTTTACTTACTTCCAGATTTCCTCTAGCCTTCTTCAAGACATCATGTGTTAAAACCACTGGAAAAAAAAAGAGGAGATAAAAAAGAATACTGTAATGTAAAATTCTAAATGACCAGCTATGAAATAATGTCTGAGAAGGAGGATTCCCTCAGGTCCAGAGCAGTGCCACCCCTGGAATGTCATTCCCTGCTGCTGGCCTGTGTCCCACAATCTCATTTTCAAACCTCAGCATCCTGGAAGTGTTTTTGAAGTTCTTCTGCCACGTGAAACGTGCAAAGCTCAGCACTGCATGTACCACCCCAGATCTGCACAGCCCCTGCCACGCTCATCCCTCCACCCAGGTCATACAGGAAGATTTTCTGTTCATTTCAAGGGGAGATGGTGCATGCTGTAACTCCAGTTTGATCCTTTAAGTATCCTGCTTGGGCTGGAGAGGGCAGTTAGGAAGGGGAGAAGAGGACAGATGGCAAAAGGAGTCAGCTCAAGGACAAAGTAACCCCTCTGTGCCACGGGGAAATCAAAAACCAGTGGCCTGCTCTGAAGGGTTCCATCCCAGGTTTTCTCCATTCATCCAGCCCAGTCTGTCTCTGTGGGGCCAGCAGGAGACCTGTGAATGGAGGAGGGGGTGTTT